>CM019152.1:4673068-4720517 GCA_009733165.1 Naja naja
GTGTCATCTGCGTACTGATGGAATCTCACCCGAAACCATGGATGATCTCACCCAGCGGCTTCATATAGATGTTAAATAGCAGGGGAGAGAACCGACCCTGAGGACCCCACAAAGAGCACCCCGAGGTCGAGCTGCCCCCGCCAATACCAATTGCGACCTTGAGAGGTAGGAGGTGAACCACCGAAGCAGTGCCCCCACTCCCAACCCCTCGAGGCATGTAAAAAAGGATACCATGGTGATGGTATCAAAAGCAGCTGAGAGGTCTAATAGGACCAGGACAGAGGAAAACCCTGTCCCGGGCCCTCCAGAGATCATCCATCAGCGCGACCAATGCCGTCTCGTGCTGAAACCAGGTGGAAGCCCGATTGTCTGGGATCCAGGTAGTCCGCTTCATCCAGGAAAAGTGGAACCTGCCGAGCCACCACACTCAACAACCTTCACCAAAAGCGAAGGTTGGAGACTGGGCAGTTGTCTAACTGCGGTTGGGTCCAGGGCAGGCTTCTTCAGGAGGGGTTTCACCACCGCCTCCTTCAAGGTGGGGGGAAAAACACCCTCCCTTAATGAAGCATTGACCACTGCCAGGAGCCAACTGCAGGTGACCTCCCTGGCGGCATAGGCCAGCCAGGAGGGGCACGGGTCCAACAAACATGTGGTGGAACTCAGCCACATAGTCCTGTCCACTTCATCCTCGGAAACAGGATCGAACTCATCCCAAATCACACTGGCCAGACTGCCTGTATCCCGTTCCTCAGACCACTACAAATCAGAGGACAACCCGCTCCAAATTGACGATCTTATCCGACAGATATTGACCAAACTCCTCAGCCCTTCCCGCAGCGGTCCGCCCCCCCTCGGACAAAGGAGAGAGCGGGTAGCCCGAAAAGGGTGGCTGGGCAGTTATCGACCCTATGAGGCGGAGAGATAAGACCTTCTCGCACGCTCTCATAGCTACCAGGTAAGTCGAATATGGGCTCTTAGCTGGGCTCGATTGGATTGGGAGCAGGTGGACCTCCACCTGCTCTCTAAGCCCCTCCGATGGCGTTTCATCTCCCGGAGCTCCTCTGAATACCAAGGAGCCATCCGGGATCCACGGCAGTGAGGGGTCGCATGGGACAACCCTGTCGAGGGCCTCCACGCGCCTGTTGCCAAGCAGTGTCAGATCCTCGACAGAGCTGTGGGCAAGAGGAGAGGGAAGAAACCCCAGTTCCGCCTGGAACCTCTCCGGGTCCATAAGGCCTGGGGCGAACCATCTAGGTGGCTCCTCATCCCAGCAGTGGGGGGCCTGTTGGAAGACCAGCCATAGGAGATAGTGATCAGACCATGGAACGGGCAATGCCATAAAAGTGGCTTGCCCTCTGTCACTATGCTACTGCTCAGAAACAAAAACTAGGTCAAGAGTGTTCCCCCCCTCATGAGTCGGGGCCAGAATTAATTGGGTCAGGCCCATGGCTTCCATAGAAGCCATGAATTCCTGGGCCAATCCAGACATTCCCCAGGGAGGGCAAATTGAAGTCCCCAGGACTATAAGGTCCGGGAACTCCACCGCCACCCCCGAGAAGATGTCAAGGAGCCCAGGCAGGGCTGCTGTCACACAGCTGGGAGAAAGGTATGAGCAGCAAGCCCACCCGACCATTAAGCCCCACCTCAGGAGGAGGGTCTCACTCCCCTATCTCTGGAACAGTGACCTCCCTTGGAAACAGGGTCTCCCGGATAATCACAGCCACCCCACCACCCCTTCCCTGGGCCCGTGGCCGGTGTACAGCCCGAAACCTGGAGGGCATAATCAACCAGAGGGACACCACCCTCTGGGCCCAACCAGGTCTCGGTAATACAAGCCAGGTCCGCAGCCTCCTCCTCAATGATCTCACGGAGGAGGGTGGACTTATTAGCCACGGACCTGGCATTAAAATACACCAGCCTGAGCCCAGGGGTCCCAGTACCCGTGCCCCCTAGGGAGGAGTCCATAGGGTCGGAGCGAGCAACCGCACAAAAATGGTGGGTGCGTGCTCCCAGCACATGATATGACCCTATGCCTCGACGTCTCCTGCCAACCCCAACCACCCTGGGAATCGCGGTCCCCACCTCAAACCCCGGAGCCCCACTGGACCCCAACCCCCACCCCCCCTGCCATGAACCGGGCTGCAAAAAGACCCATTTACCCCCTCCCTAACCCCTTAAGATGACCAATTAAAAATTTAAAAGTTTTCCCTTCCTATCAAATTTAAAATTTAGCCCCTTAGACGCGACATGCCACCTCTTGGGATCCCAGGATCCGTCATTAAGGTAAGCTCTTGATAGTGTAGGGGCCACTTCACAGACAGGGGATCTGGAGGGCCCATAACTCTAGCAGGGAGTAGGCAGGCATGACAAATAAATCTCAAGGCTGATCGATACAGGAGGTAGTTGATTAGGTGGAAAAATTGCAAAGATGGTAATACAATACAAAGGGACAGGCAATAATAATGGTCAGGAAACAGTCCACGATCAGCGGCTCTCACAGCAGCCAGCGGTCAGAGTCGAAATAGACCAGTCACTGCTCTGACACCACAGTGACATGTGGCAAAGGTCTGAGCAGCCCCTGCCCTCTCACTGCAGGGGGGTTAAGTCCTCCCATTGCCCTCTCACTGCAATGTGGAGCAGCCAAGTCCCAGAGAGAGGAGGCAAGATACAAGTCCGGGTGGGTGGTATAGGTGAACCGGGCATCTTCAATAGTGCCAAACAAGTCCAAGGTGATATAAACAGGCAAGGAAACAGTGGTCAAAAATGGAACACCCAAACACCAGCCAGGTCCGTAGGAGTCCAGGAAAAGTACAGCATTCGCATACTGGCCATGACCATGGGTCTAGAGCCAAGGCGCCGTCCCTTCTTGGGGGGGGGTCTCCGCCAAGACTCAACCCACAACCCTGTCCGGGGTAGAGCCAGCTCACCCAGCCCGGGCCATGATCACGAACACCTTCCTTCTGGGCCCTCCAGACCTGCAGGCCTCTGTCCCTCCCCGTAGATCTGTTCCTCCCAGAACTCTCACTTCTGGGGAAAAAGGAAGGGGGAGCTCCTCGGGGATGGGTCGAAAAGTCCAAACCCCTGCAGAAATGCAACCCCCGTCCATAAACCGGGGAAAAGGGGGGGGCATTGGGCCAGCATTTCCGCTGTCGGTGGACTCCACGCGGTTACCTTCATGGTAACCATGGTACCACGCACCACAGACCACCACCGTTGCTGCTGTCTTCCAAGTAGCCGAAGCCCCGGTGCTGCAGTAGAATCGTAAGTTGCCAGGCCGCTGTAACCACCACCGCCGATAGACCCCAGCCTCGCCACGTCCGTCGCCAGCAGCAAACAGCTGACGACCACCGCCAGCGACAGCCTCGGGTCTTCAGGAGCCATCGCCATCACCACAGGCGCCAAAAACTCCTCGCACTGGGGCTTTGCGGAGCAAGCGAGGCAAGTGGCAGTGGCGTAGGGCAAACGGCGTTGCTGCCACGCCCCTAATCCGGCCAGCAGACCTGCAGCTGATGCAAAGGCTGTGGGGGGGGGAAACGAGCCCAGCAACGCTAAACCCCCGGCGTATTTTCTGCCGGAACGGCTCTAGTGGCACCCCACGGCTGTCCAGGGATGACTCCAGGGAAAGCAGGGACAACAGGCAAGCCTCTCACTCACAAATCACACAAAACCTCCAAATGCTGAGAGAGCCCTCTCACCGCTGAACTGCCATCTTAGACATGCGCAGCTAACTGATGCTATAGGATACTATAGCCAGGGGTGGGATTCTATCGGTTCGGACCAGTTCAGGTGAACCGAACGTTAAATTTACATCTGGTTCACTGAATGGGAAGTTGAACCAACCGGCTGGCTGCACCTCCCCCACCCTGCCCCTCCCAGGAGTCTCCAAGTGGCCCATTTCAGAGGCAGGTAGGTGCAGGCTCCGCGCAGAGGCTCTGGGAGTGTGAAAAATGGACCAAGCCTGAAGTTCTGGAAGTCCAGAAACGGGCCTGTTTCCAGCTTCCAGAGGCCCTCTGAAGCCAGGAGGAAGCCATTTTCACCCTCTCAGAGACCCAAGGGAAGCCTCTGGATCAGTAGTGGGATTCAAATTCTTTTACTACCACTTCTGTGGGCGTGGCTTGGTGGGCATGGCAGGGGAAGGATACTGTAAAATCTCCAGTCAGAGGTGGTATTTGCCGCTTCTCCAAACTACTCAAAATTTCCACTACCGGTTCTCCAGAACTGGTCAGAACCTGCTGAATACCACCTCTGCTCTGGATCCTGGGAAGGTGAAAAATGGCCCTCCTGGAAATTCTGGTAGGCTACGCCCACCAAGGCCAGGCAGCAAACCGGTTGCTGGGATTTTTTAATCCCACCCCTGAATATAACTGTCATGCCCCTGGTGGAGATTGACTCCGAGGAAGAGGAGGAACAGCCAACAGGGAGTGGGAGTGTGGCTCCAGAGGTGGTGGAGGAAGCTGGGGAAGGGCAGAGGCTGGCTGAGCAATCAGAGGAGAATCCAGGCCCATCTCCTATCCATCCCAGGGCACGCAGGGAGGAGAGGATCAGGGGACAGTGTGGTCTACTCGGGAGGAGAGGACCATGATCCTCCTCAGGGCTTACAGTTGGGAGCTATGTATATAAGTTCGTAACTGCGTACGCAGAATTGCTGGAGTCAAAGTTAGTGTTTCCTTTGAAAGAGGTTTATATTTGTTGGCGTTCTTCCCAAGGACTTTCCCCGGTTATCTGCTTGGAACATATGATTACTTATCTTGGTTTGATTTGGAACTCTCGCCAAGATGGGTTGTTCTTGTTTTCCTTTTGCCTCATTATTTACTTTTGGGACTTTAAACTGTGACTAATAAAACAGTTAAGTTGAAGGCATTGCCGGACTTTAATTCATGTTTTGGGTTTTGGGTGATTTTGAGAGACAACGGGTCATCACAATAACCATCACTCTTCACACTGCTCTGACTCATTTGGAACAGTGGGGAGGCTATGTGAGATTTTAGCTCTGCATTTAATACCATTCTTCCATATAGACTGGTGTCTAAACTTATGGATCCTGGGCTTTCTTACTCAATCTGCCTTTGGATTATGGATTTCTTGTCTGGCTGCTCTCAGAGAGTCAGATTAGGTAATCATATCTCTTCAGCCCTCATTCTTAACACTGGTACACCACAGGGTTGCATGTTGAGTCTCTTACTCTATATTCTTTCTGTACATGACTGCATTTCCACGCACTCTAGTAATACTATTACTAAATTTGCAGATGATACAACAGTGGTGGGACTCATCTCCAGGAGGGTGGGGAGGGAGATGAGTCTGCCTCCCAAGATGAGGTGGACTGGTTGCTTTTGTGGTGTGGAGACAATAACTTGGTCCTTAACACCAATAAGACCCAGGAGCTTATAGTGGACTATAGAAGGAACAGATCAGACATCCATCCCTTGGTTATCAATGGAGACCGAGCGGAGCAAGTGGCCAGTGTTAAGTTTCTGGGTGTTACCCTAAAAGAGGACCTGCCCTGGGGTGCTCACATTGCAGCCCTGGTCAAAAGGCCCAGCAGAGATTCTACTACCTGAGACTTCTCAGGAAACAAAAATTGAATGAAAAACTGCTGGTGATCTTCTATCACTGCACCATAGAGCAGTGCTTGCCAACCAGTGGACCACGAACCACTGGTGGTCCACAAGAAAATTTTGGTGGTCTGCAGAGAAATGTGCCCCCCAAAACACCCCCCAAAGCAATTAATCCAGGCTGCATGGGAATACAAGGCTGTACCGCCCACATGGCCCGGCCACCTTCTGGCCCTCACCCTTGAGTAGAGCTACACAAGCTGGAACTGGAAGATAAGATCAATGGTGGGGGAGGGAAATCTGCCCCAGGGTGGCTTGCTGACATTGGTGGGAAAGTCAGTCCCATATTCCAGAGCTGCATTAGTCACAGGACTGACTCTTTGGTCATTCCAAAGCAGCTGCTCCTCCACCCAGATGCACCAGCCTGATATGGACTGGATTGATGCAATTTTCTTGAAAGTACGACAAAAGAGATTTATTACTGCTTTCTTCTGGAAATTTTTTAAATTATTATTTCTTAGTGCAGCCTATAGCTCTGGATACCAAGGGAATGTTCCCTTCAAATAATGACCAGAAAGAACCTTGCAATAATTTCAGCTCCACCTTTGGCCAATGAATTAATCATAGTGAATCATCAACTGCCATTTTGTTTGTATTAAATACCCCCAAAATATTTGCCACTTATTACACCATCTTAAATATTTCCCCTGAGTATAAATGCATATAATTTAGACTGTGTCCATTACTATCTCATCACATAATCCCAGATGTATATTTTGCCAGCTAGAACAAAATTAGACTTGCTTTTGTTGAATTAAAGAAAGACACAAGTACTAATAGTGGAGAATAACAACTTTGGTTTATATCTCAGTAAGGAAAGATGGCTTACATTGGGGGGGAGCCCAGAATGATATACAGTCCAGATGAGATGCCAGTGACTAAATTCAAGACACTGACAAGATCAAAGGAAATAGATAGGGTCAAGAGAAAATAGCTGGGCTATACAATATTTTGAATGATTAAGTGAAATTTTCAGCCTTTGGCAAAGGTTGCTCAAGCCCTTTCAAAAGATCCAAAAATAGCACAAGTTCAGCAGATATGAAAGAATATTATTTGTGCATTTACCATGAGAAGAGAGGAGGATATCTCTTGCTATATAATACAATCCATCATTAGTGCATTTTTTAAAAAAAATACATTTATATGCCGCCCTTCTCTGAAGACTCAGGGCGGCTTACAATTTTGGGGACACAACCCAATGTGCTCAGCAATAGCCTTCATTCCATTGTATATGCCTGCTTATTACTAAGTGGCATTTTTACAAAGTCAGCTTATTGCCCCCAACAATCTTGGGTCCTCAGTTTGCCTACCCTGAGAGGATGGAAGGCTGAGTCAACCTTGAGCCTGGTGGGATTCGAGCCTGCACTAATTGCGGGCAGCTGGAACTAAGTGCTAGGCGTTTAACAGCCTGCACCACCAAGGCGTATACTATACTGTATACTATATCTGGGTATACAGAGAAATCTTTGTATTAAATCAAAGGTGGAGTTATGAGGACATACAAAGCCCTCCAAAGACAAACATTGCCTAAAAAGATTGAACAAACAGGCTAGTATAAAAATTATTTTCAGCAAATCTTTTGCCTAGACCTTGCATAGTTAATTTCTTGTGGAACACTAAAGCTTCCTGACAGAGGGAAAACAAGCTGCCATGGAACAGAAGAAGTTCTTGTTACTGGTGATAGTCCTTTTCTTAGGATTCAGCAGCCTGGCTAATGGGTTTTACATGAAATTACGTGAGTGGAACTTCTTAAAAATGTTTACTGGGAATTATGGATTCAGTTTATGTAAAAGCTGCCTATTCTACACTTTCTGCAGCAGCCCTTTGTCATAAATATTAAATTTGTCAGCATTTGGTGACATGTGAAGGGGAGGTAGAATCTTCCTGTGATTCCTAGTGCATAATTTTTGTTACAATATTTTTACAGAGGTTCGTCGTCAGGTGGCCAAACTTCTTGGCTGATTTATAGTACCTTGAATCTGAGGGAAGGGGTTGCATTTGCTGCCCTGTCTAAAGCATCTACATATCTAAGGACAACTTTAGACTTGATTAATCTGTTTTTAACCCAAAGGTGCTTTTTCAGGAGACAACTGGGCTTTCTTGTTTTGAAGACCCTTGCTTCTCATCAAAGAAGCTTCTTCAGTTCTGACAAGATAGTGGGAAATGGAAGGATTTATATTCCTTACCTGTTTTTAAGAATATTTAGCATTCAGACTTGAGCATAGAATCTTTTTTTACGAATCAAATGCCCTAATGGCTTTACCTTTCTGAAAATACATTAATCTACTGGATTAATTTAGACTGTATTTAACAGTTCCAGAACAATGCCAAGTGCAACCAAAAGCCAGAGTGAATTGTGGATACCCCTACATCAGTGCTCAGGAATGCTACAAAAGAGGATGCTGTTTTGATTCAAGTATTGTTGGAGTCATCTGGTGTTTCTTTCCACAAGAGATTGAAGGTATTGATTCTGTGATTGATGCTACTGGTTAAGGAAAAGTCTTCACAAAGTGATTCTCATAATCATATAAATGCAACTAAGATACCTACCATCTGGAATGAGACAACAATGTTGCGGTCAACTTACCTTGGCCAACTTGCTCCGCCAACTCACCAAGGGATAACTTGCCATGGACAACTCACCATAGGACAACATGCCACAAGACAATTCAACAATTCAATTTAATTATTTAAAATAGTTTGAAATTTATTTAAATTTTTGTCATTCACATTTCATTTCTGTCCCTCCTTTTCCATGCTTTCTTTAATGATTCTATTCCACCATTAGTGTAACTCTTGTCCCGTGGCAAGTTGTCCTGTGGCAAGTTAGCCATGGCAAGTTAGCTGTGGCGAGTTGTCACAGACCTCTACTATTACCTCTCAAATTCAAAAAACCATAATTAGAAACATTAAAAAGTAGCAAAAAAAGTAAAATAGTAGTTGACATGGAACCAACCCATGATTTAATGGACTGTTGGAGGAAATGGAGTGTCTGTCGATCTGAATTGGCCTAATTAATTTTCTTCTAAATGTGTCATTTGGCATAGTTATGAAGTAATATAAATTAACATGAATGATGTTGAAGCAGTATGTATGTATGTACATAAGTTCTAGGTTGTTCACTTTCACAAAAGACTGTAATTAACCAGAAAAACAAATTGAAAAATTTAATAGGGATCATTTGTACATTCTGAAAAATTCTACAGAAATCCAGCTGTTACAGCAGCAAACACTGAACCATTTAATACAATATTATTCTGCAGTAAATCTTGCTCTTAATGAAACCAAGTGTTGCTGCAAGCAGAATCCATATTATTTTGCAAGCCACTGTCAGCATCTATTGATCTTCAAGGATTAAACCTAATAAGTATGTGCTTAACTGAACTTGAACTCAGTGACCTGTATAATATGGCTCAAGGACAACTGCAAATTCTGTTCATGGTCAGCTATTCATCACAAGCATATAACAACCTCAACCTCCCCATTCTAGATTTTGGTGTATGCTTGTAGGGTGTGTGCACACAAGAACATACATGGACAAGTACATTTGAATGCAATCCTTGAGCACCCTGATGAAAAGAAAATGGGAGACACACAGCTACTCCTATCTTTTAATGAAAGTGTAGTTAGAGACTTAACTCTGATCAAACTCCTAATGATTTCAAAACCAAATCTAAGTATGAGAAATTTAAACCAAACCAAATAATCTTGTCATCTACCAACAGAAGACAAATTGGATTGAAATGGATGGATTTGCAGTTTCCTGAGTGTATATATATTTGACACTCTAATTATGTGGTCTAGATGCAGTTTTACATCTCTCTCTTTTTTTATTTCCGGATCAAATTTTTTATTAGTTTATAGAATAAAATACAAAACACAAAAGCAAATAGTAGGACCCAAAGGGGAGGGTGAGGAAGAGGGGGGGGGAAAAGGGCCTTGGTGGCGCAGGCTGTTAAATGCCTGCACTTAAGTTCCAGCTGCCTACAATTACTGTAGGCTCGAATCCCACCAGGCTCAAAGTTGACTCAGCCTTCCATCCTCTCGGGGTAGGTAAATTGAGGACCCAAGATTGTTGGGGGCAATAAGCTGACTTTGTAAAAATGCCGCTTAGTAATAAGCAGGCATATACAATGGAAGGAAGGCTATTGCTGAGCGCATTGGGTTGTATCCCAAAAAATTGTAAGCCGTCCTGAGTCTTCGGAGAAGGGCGGCATATAAATGTAATTTTTTTTAAAAAAAGGAAAAAAAAAGGTGTTGACTTCTGACTCCCTCTGTTGCGGTAGAATAAGGCATAAACATCAAACATCAACTTTTCACTTTTCCATAATAGTATAAACCAGCCATTTCTATAATAACAAATCAATCTAATCAGTAAAAGCCAAAGTCAAAGTTTCATTTTTTTTCCACCCCAAACACAAAGTCCAGAAGCCGTCTCCAAGTAGAAACTTATATACTTTTCTTTGATCAAAATGGTCAATTTAGCCAAGCCCCATCAGCTTCCCGTAGCCATTCATCCATGGTGGGAATTGAAATGTTTTCCATTTTTGTGCATACAGTAGTTTTGCTGCTGTCAACATATGTAAGTTCAGAATTACAATTTTTTTCCCCAAGTCTTTTTCCAAAAAAAAAATAATAATAATTCTGGTTTCAACTTTATCTTCACTTTTAAGAATTTTCTGTATTAAGATATAAATCTTACTTCAATATTTCTTTGCCTTATCACATGTCTACCATACATGGTCAAAGGTCTCTTCTTTATATTTACATTTCCAACATTCATTTGAAATATCTTTATACTTTCTAGATAACTTGTCTGGTGTTAAATACCAACAATACATCATCTTATAAAATTTTTCTTTTAAATTATAGTTTAGTGTGAATTTTAAACTTTTTGTCAACATACACTCCCATCCTTCGAGTATCACATTATATCCAAAGTTCCTTTCCTACTGAATCATACAATGTTTTACATGTTCACTTTCCAAATTCAGTTTCAATAACATTTTATAAACCTCAGCAATAATACGTTCATCACTACCACACAATAAAATTTCCAATTCATTTTTAATGAAGTCAAATCCATAACTCTTTTTATCTAGCTAAAATCTTTCTTTCAGTTGTTGGTATGTGCACCAGTGGCAAACACGGCCTTCTAATTCTAACTCTTTCCTCAACTTGAGGGTAAGATGACCAGAATTGAAAGATATTATTTTACCATAGGTCCACCAGCCCAGCCTTGCCACCATTTCTTTTCTTAAAAAAGCTTCCTGGGGGGACACCCAAAGAGGCAACTTCATACAAAAACTCATTTTATATTTATTCCAAACTCTTAATATGGCACAGCTAGCAAAGTGATCATTGAAATCAACATTAACTTTAACTTTGTCATAACATAAATAACCGTGCCATCCAAAGCTTAATTCATGACCTTCTAAATCAAGTAGCCTCTTATTCTGGATGTTCACCCACTCTTTTAGCCAGACCAGACAACATGCCTCAAAATACAGTTTCATATCTGGTAAACTCAAACCCTCTCTTGCTTATATCTAATTTTTGGTTTTTCCCTTGCCATATAAACTTGGAAATATCCCTCTGCCATTGTTTAAATGGAATATCAGTTGCAAGTTTTGGTAACAGAAAGAGCATTTTTGGTAAGATTGTTGGGGGCAATTAGCTGACCTTGTAAAAATGCCGCTTAGTAATAAGCAGGCATATACAATGGAATGAAGGCTATTGCTGAGCACACTGGGTTGTATCCCAAAAAAACTGTAAGCCGCCCTGAGTCTTCAGAGAAGGGCGGCATATAAATGTAATTAAAAATAAAATAAATAAAATAAATAAATCTTAATTACAGAAATTCTACCCAATAGTGATAAATGCAATTTCTCCCATCTTTGTAAGTCCTTTTTAATATCATTCCAAATAATTATTTTGAACAGTTTTGTATTTGCATTTGTCAACATAACCCCCAAGTATTCACCTTTTTCTTGACCTTAAAACCCAACTTTTTACTCAATATATCTGTGATGACCCATAGTCTCTCAAAATAACTCAAACCCCAAAATGTGAATTAAAGTCCGGCAATGCCTTCAACTTAACTGTTTTATTAGTCACAGTTTAAAGTCCCAAAAGTAAATAAGGAGGCAAAAGGAAAACAAGAACAACCCATCTTGGCGAGAGTTCCAAATCAAACCGAGCTAAGTAATCATATCTTCCAAGCAGATAACCGGGGAAAGTCCTTGGGAAGAACGCCAACAAATATAAACCTCTTTCAAAGGAAACACTAACTTTGACTCCAGCAATTCTGCGTACGCAGTTACGAACTTATATACATAGCTCCCAACTGTAAGCCCTGAGGAGGATCATGGTCCTCTCCTCCCGAGTAGACCACACTGTCCCCTGATCCTCTCCTCCCTGCGTGCCCTGGGATGGATAGGAGATGGGCCTGGATTCTCCTCTGATTGTTCAGCCGGCCTCTGCCCTTCCCCAGCCTCCTCCACCACCTCTGGAGCCACACTCCCACTCCCTGTTGGCTGTTCCTCCTCTTCCTCGGAGTCAGTCTCCACCAGCGGCATGACAATATTACTGTCCTGAGATGACATGTTCTTAATCAACATTGTTTTCTGTTTGTTTATTTGAACACCTTCTAAAGCCCCAAACTCATTTTAATTTCCTCATTAAATGTTCTGTTACTTTTTGGATCTTGCAAGAAGATCATCAGCAAATGCCCTCAAATTATAAGCTTCTTTCTTGATGCTAATATTATTTTCTCATCTTGCCTAATATCTTTATTCAAAACTTCCAACACCAATATAAATAACAGAGATGACTAGGGGCATCCTAGTCTCATACTCTTTTGAATTTTACATGAGTTAGTTAAGCCACCATTAATGACAAATTCTGCTTGCTTTGACATGTAAATAGCTTTGACTCCTTGAATAAAATTATCTCCAAATTTCAGCATTTTAAACATAAAAAGCCCAATTGGGATTGTCAGAGGCTTTTCCGCATCTGAGAATATTAGAGTTGCCTGTTTCTCATTGTGGTATTGTAAATATTCAATAATATTCAAAACAGTCCTCCCATTATCTTTTAGCTGTCTTTTTGGCAGAAAGCCCAATTGGTCTTCATGTATATATGCTTGTAAGATCTTCTTTAATCTTTCTGTCAAAACTGCAGCAAAGAGTTTATAGCCCCGGTTTAATAATGAAATTGATCTGTAATTTTTGTCTTTGTAACATCTTGACCCTCCTTTGGTAACAACATAATATTAGCTTATTTCTATGTTTGAGGTATCTTTCCCCCTGTAATATATTATTCACTGTATCTTTTAATGGTTGAAAAAGTTCACCCTCAAAGGACTTATAATATTGGCTCGTAAGGTCATCTGGGCCTGGAGCTTCACTTGATTTCATTTTTTAATAGCTTCTGATATTTCAAAGGCATTTATTGGGTCATTCATAAGTTGTCTCTGGGTTTGAGATAATTTAGGCAACTCTTGTTTTAAAAGATTTTCATCTATTTAGACATATCTAAAATATATACTTCTTTTTTAACCTGCTATTCTGCATCAGTTCTGTCTTTTTGTCTGTCTCATGTCTGAACTACCTTTATTTATTTATTTATTTTTATTTATTTATCATATTTAGGAACGGCCCCTCTCCCTTACAGAGTAGCTTACAATACTAATGTTCTTCAACGTTTCAGTACAAACAACATCAGAATAATTTGCAAATTGGTGACCTAATACTAATTCTCCAGGAATATAAATACATGCCCATCCTTTCACCAATTCTAATTCTCAGGAAGAAACATCATTCTTAAATCTAGAGAACACATATGGAATGGCTGAAATTAATTCAGTTAATTAAGCTAACACCAAGGGAGCAAAGGTGGAATTCCATGACCTACAAGTTGCAGAGTCCCAAGCCTCAATTTTGCTGCCCCTACAGCTTCCAACCTCTGGAATAGGACTACAAAGCCCTATTTGTAGTACATTTTGTTTGTTTTAAAATCAACTCCAAAATACATATGTGGACCAAGGACTTATTCTGCATCAACTCATTCCACACACATTATAGAAAGAGCTACAGATTTCACTTCTATCCTTCTATAGCAACAACATTATCAGCAGCAGTAAAGGCAGCAACAACAAAACACATTGGCCAACTCATTTACTTTGGAGAGAGTAGCATCATACAACGTGCAGAAAAGGATGAAGAAATAAGAAGCCAAAAAAAATAATTTCAGAAGGAGAATTTTTAAAAAGGAGGGGCAAAAAGATAGCAAAAGTACTTCTCACCAACACCATCTACTATATAAACCATCTTTGTTTCTGTCACAACCATGAACCTGTTTTATACATCCACTTTTGCTTTTTAAACTTTTAACTTTTTTCAGAATTTCAGCTCCACTTAACCATGACTCCCTTGATCTTCCCCTGCATTTCAAACTTATTCAACATTCCTTAATTATCTCTGTGGCAATTAACTTTTATTTATATGACCAAACTATCTTAAAGTATTCATTTTGTAGTGTCACTCAATCCTGTATTAGTTTACCTTCATTCAGTAACTGTTCGTTCTGGATTCCTTTTTGTTTTGCCTCGTACAATGCACATTACAAAGAGGTAAATCCCACTTATGGCCACAAGTTTGATGTTTTTGACTCCCTTAAGGGTACCCCTGCTTTGGCTGGGTTTTATACATAGTTATTTGTGCTTGTTTTGACAAACATGCATTCTTTGCAACAGATAGCTTACTACCTATAATCTTTCCATGATGATTTGCATATTAGTATTTCTCTTAACTGTTTTCCCACCTTTAGTAGTAGTTTAGTATTTAGTAGTAGTGTAGTAAATGTTGTACTTTATCATTAAACTCCTTGGATGGCAGGTCTAGAAACATGAAATATAAACAAACAAACAAACAAAAACAAACCTACTTTCCCCATTTCAGATATCTAGTTGAGGTCAGTAGGCCTATACTATAATGGGAATATTTGGCACTGTAATTTGATGATAGCACTAATTGTTTTTAATTGTATTTTGTTTCCAGAATGCGCCATCTAACATAAATGGGATCCCGGAATCTGTCTCCTTCTTCTAGAGCTCCTGAGGAATTAAAATGAAGTTATTTTTGAATCTGTAGACTTACATATGCTCTCTTCTGCTAAAATAAACATTGGTCTTTGAAAACATGTCAGCTTTATCATAAAAATTACATGGAATATTTTACCACAAATATGATTTTTCCAGTCTATTGTTCTGTCAAATACAACCCTGGAACTTCCATCACTTTTAAATCTCTGTCATTTTTCATATTACTTTGTACTGTTTTGTTCTACAAATCCTGTTGTTTTCCCCAAAAGTAAATATATATTAACACTTCAAATCAGAGTCCATAGTAACACAGCAGTGCTGTATTAACTACAAATATTCTAAGTTAATTATATTTGTTCCTCAAGCCTTGTGCATTATTTGGTGGGCATTACACTCGGTTAGCCCAAACTTTGAACTTTGGCAGAGTAGCATGTTAAAGAAGCTATAGGAAGACATTATTTAGCACCCTTTTTCCTTTTCCAGAAATAGAGCAGCCCATTAGTCTGGCAGCAATCATGCCAAGAAACCTTGGCAACTTTTAGTTATATGGATTTCAATTCCAAGAATTCCCTAGCCAGTATAAATATTGGTGTAAATTTGGGAAAATGAAATTCACACATCTGGAATCTGTAAAGTTTGGGGGATACAGTGAATAAGACTAATGGGTTTCACACGAGCTATTTTCTCTCCAAAATCCTAGCTATTATAGTTTTATGAAGAGGTAGGAATCACTAAGCATTGTCAATAACCTTTATAAGTTGGCAGAGAATAATTGGCTACCAGTTGCCCTCCGAATGAGATTCAAGGTCTTGGTATTGACATTCAAAGTCCTATGAGACACGGGTCCGGGCTATTTACGGGAGCGTCTACTGCCGGCATTGAATACCAACTGCCCTGTACAAGCACACAGGCAGGGACTCCTCGGGGTGCCGTCTGCGACCCAGTGTCATTTGGCGGTATTGCGGGGGAGGGCCTACTCTGTGGCGGCTCCCGCTCTGTGGAACCAACTACCTCTGGGGCTCCACCTGGCCCCTGACCTCCGCGCCTTCTGCCATGATTTAAAAAACCTGGTTGTTTGAACAGGCTGGGCTGTGCTGACTCCTTGGGGGGGGGAGGGTTGATTTTATAACATAAATTATAAATGGGTTTTTAGTTAATTTGGCTTGGTTAATTTAATCTTATTTTAGATAATTAACTTATTGTTCTGGTTTTAGTTGTGAGCCGCCCCGAGTCCTTTTTGGAGAGGGGGCGGCATACAAGTCAAATTAATAAATAATAAATAAAATAAATAAATAATATGGTTAAGAAAAAGGGCCTATGGTACTGGTAAGCCCTAGAAGTTACTATTTAAGTTCACCCCTGGTTAGATTCCAAACCTAGACAAGACTGTTCATGTGCTACCCAGATACATACATATAAACACAGATACAGCTACATGAGCCGTGGTGGCACAGTGGTTAGAATGCAGTACTGCAGGCTAACTCACTGCTGATTCCAGGAATTCAATTGTAACCAGTTCAAAGTTGACTCAGCCTTCCATCCCTCTAAGGTTGGTAAAATGAGGAGCCAGATTGTTGGGGGCAATAGGCTGACTCTGTAAATCACGTAGAGAGGGCTGTAAAGCACTGTAAAGTGGTATATAAGTCTACGTTCTATTGCTATATACATATATGTACACATCAGAGGTGGTATTCAGCAGGTTCTGACCAGTTCAGGAGAACCAGTAGCGGAAATTTTGAGTAGTTCGGAGAACCGGCAAATACCACCTCTGACTGGCCCTGCCCCCAGTTATTCTCCGCCTCCCGAGTCCCATCTGATTGGCTGGGTCTTCTTTTGTTGCCCTGCACAGGAGAACGGAGCTGGAAAGCAGGTTAGTGGGGTGGGGAGGGAATGGGGATTTTGCAGTAACCTTCCCCTGCCATGCCTACCAAGCCACACCCACAGAACCGGTAGTAAAAAAATTTGAATCCCACCACTGGTACACATCCACACACAAGATTTTAGCTAATATGTATATGTGTATGTATGTGTGTACTCTACCCAAGGGTTACTCAGGTAACGCGAGGAAGATCTATGAAAACTTTTCGAGGTGTTTGTAGCAGAAGCCTATTGCATACTCCCAAAGTCTTATTGTCAATCACTTTAGCTACATTTCATTTTAAAATCCCCTTGAACTTTCACTAAACACAGTGTAACCTAAATAAAAATGTACACATTTTATGTATTTTTTAAAAATACACATTTAAAATAAAAAGTATAGAGTTCTAATCACTTTTCTCCCCTGAAAATACGGAAACATGGAAGCAGAATACACTATAGAGAAATGTTATAAGGAAAATTTAATTTGAGCAAGACTTAATTTCATTGTTTATTGAAGAATGCAGCACCCTCTAGTGTACAAACCTGACTCTATTCTAAAAAATACCCTAAAGGGACAGCTGCCTTTTGCCTCCCGGACAACTTACATTTATTGGATGATTTAGAACTCACATTTTGTTTTCATTGGCTTGTGTGACTCATGAATTCTAAAGGAAGGAAGAAATAAGGAAGAAATAAGAGGCAAAAACAGGAAGCACAGAGGAAAAGACAAAAAATAAGAGATAAAATAAAAATTTAAAAGAGATCCGTATTTAATACTAGGGTAAAGAAAACTTCTAAAGCTGAAAACTGAAGTCTCACTGAAACAGGACAAAGACAGCAATTGGAAAATATCGATGCTTTTATTTAATTATTCCTTTGTTGCATTATCATAAGGGTTCTCCATTTTCAGAAAACAAGTTCTAACCTGGAAAATAATGCACATACAAATATTCTAGAGGAAATCAACTATACAGTCAGAAATATACAAAGCGTTTTGTTAGTTTATGCAAAATACAGAATTAGAATGCCCAACATCCTAAATCTTCTAATACATGAATCAAAGTACTCATAGTTCAGTTAGCTATTATCATCAGAACTATAAAAGATAAATAAGCCACCTGGAAAAGAGACAATGCTTACATGTATCTACAACAGTGCAAATGTATCACAGCGTGCAAGCAGCAGGAAGTCTCTAGAATAGCAAAACCAACAGGAATTCAAAGTAATGCAGTGTGCATTACACAACCAAGACAGAAGAACTGTTATTATACAGTAAATGCACTCTTTAGCACGCTGAGGTTTTGAAATTACTTGCATTGACTTTTGCTTTTCTTAAAAAAGAAGGAAAGAAAGGAAAACCACATATATGCATAAATGTCTTAAATAAATGTCTGAAATAAGTAAGTTTTTAGGGCAACAATTCACCACAACTAAGAATCTACATTGCACAGAAAGTAGAATTTAAAAACAAAAGATGTCAACAATACTGTCACATTGATACTTGACATACAGGTGATAATTTCTCTCTCACCATTAAAAATGCCTCAGATAATAATAATAATGCATTATTTGTTTTAAAAACTACAAATAAGAATTTTTGTTGGGCTGTTTTTGGAGTAGAGATTTAGCAAAATTTTAGCATACTTCGGCATGGACCCCAGTAGAATATACTTCTTAAAAGAAAAGCCAGATATGTATAGCGTGAAACTTAGAACATGCACGTTAACTGAAAAGTTTCATGATCTCTATGCATCATTGTTCTGATATTTCTGAAAAAGCAAATTCACATAAAAATGTGATAAACCAAATGGCTATATTTGCATGACATGCTTAAGCTTGTTTCTTACAATCATAATTTATCCCATTGATCCAATTTTCTGGATTTGTATAACACAGTGAATCATAAACTAGCTGCATTGACTGGAGTTTCATGATGCACTGACCTAAATTGTGGTTAGCTAATTTGTACTTTAATGTGCTGTATGAACTCATCCAGGGTGTTCCCCTTATATTTAGTTGGGTTCTTCTAAGCTCAGATATATGCATATATATATGCAATTAATAAATTTTATTGGGTGGGCAAGGGACAAGATTCCTGCTTGTCTGTAGCAATACTATGAGTGTCTTTTGTCTTCAGATTAAAACATAAAAGCCAGTAATACCGTAGGGAGCAATCTTGAATCCTTCCCTCCTGCAATGCATTCCCAAAATGTGTGAAACAGACATACCCACTACTCTTAATGGAAAAACAAGGTCCTGAACAACCTCAGTTGTAATAGCTGTACGTGACTTCCTAATAATGCTTGTCTGTTGTAGATTCTTACCACATAATATATTTAAGGTATTTTCAGGGATGTCAACAAGAAAAAAAATTGCTTATTTTTTTATATCACATTTGCCATATGTGTAATCATTTTTGTTTACTAATTTCTCACAGTAACTTCTTCCAGTTTCCACTGCTGAAAATAATTCATGTGGATTTCCAATTTGTAATAGAACTTTCTTTGTTGTGAAAATATCATGCCAATTATAGTTTTGGTTTTAAGAATGGAACTGCAGTGTCTAGGACAGCTGTATTTTTAAACTTCATATATTAGAACAATCTTGGCAGGTTAACAAATTTGCTAGTAATCTCTTAGAAACAACCCGATCAAGTTAAACTGGCCAAGTTTAAGTAATCACAAACTAACATCAAGAGAATTTAAAGGGGCTAAATGTCGATTGTGTTCTTTCTTTTTCAAAAGAATTAGGAATTTATTAGGGACTTGATCCAATATTAGTATCAGAATATGGAAATGATTACATGTTATTCAAAACTGATACATCACACTGGAAATAAAAACAATTATTAAGGTTGTCATATATAGTCCCAACATAAGCCAACTTTCTTCCACCTGTTTTATAACACGATGGGAGAACATGGAGATGGCCAACTCAAAGGTTTATAACCATTGCAAATTGATTACACGGTTTTCTTTAGATTACTCACCACAAGGTGGGTCTTATTTGAAAGGCCCATCACTTGGGTCTTTCCTTAATCTAGTGGCCTTGAGAATGCATTGCAAAATTATCAAGCCCCATATTCTCTGTGGCCCATGTTTCCTGCAACAAAATAATGTTATATTTAGAGATATAATCCATAGACGATGTATCCCTACATTTGCAGCACCAACCTGCAGTATTCCATGAAAGGATGATCAGTTCCTGTGAATGCCTTACTTGTCAATTAGCAGATACACCTGAGTTTTTTTGGAAAGCACTTGTTGTGTGACTCTTCCAAATCTGGTGGTAGCGTATCACAATCCATCTACTGATTATCCTCCAAAGTGTATGTTTTCTTGTTGAAGGTACATAATTACATTGTTGGAGGGTGTCTATGCTAACCACAAATGTTGTTCCATATCTGCTGTTAATTTACAAAGTAAGTTGTTAATGGTTTCTGGATACAAACCTACAAGTACCTAATTAGTGGTGCAGATTTGAATCCTGTGATGGTGAGCCTTGGTGGTGCAGGCTGTTAAATGCCTATCACTTACCTCCAGCTGCCTGCAATTAGTGCAGGCTGGAATCCCACCAGGCTCAAGGTTGACTCAGCCTTCCATCCTCTCGGGGTAGGTAAATTGAGGACCCAAGATTGTTGGGGGCAATAAGCTGACTTTGTAAAAATGCCCCTTAGTAATAAGCAGGCATATACAATGGAAGGAAGGCTATTGCTGAGTGCATTGGGTTGTGCTCCAAACATTGTAAGCCGCCCTGAGTCTCCGGAGAAGGGTGGCATATAAATATGAATTTAAAAAAAATATTAATATGAATATGGACTAAATTGTATGCTAATTTAAAGATCAATGTCCGCTTTTATTTTTTACTCTAAAGTTAAGACTAGAAGACTAGGATTATAGGGAGAGAAGGACTTCGGCTTTGCCAATGAATACAATCCCAATCACTTGATTGTTTTCCAGCAATATAAACTATGCACTTCAGGAACATGTACTAGTGTAGAAGAACTGCAGAAGGGGCAAATCTTAACAATATGGATAAAACTAATCTATCTTCAAATTTATAGTCTTGCTTTTGTTTCAATTTCTATTTGTTTTGCTTTGATGCTCTAGCTTAACTCTGGAAATCTGGCTTGAGTGGTTTAGTATCTGTTATGTATGCAGGTTTGAATGTCATTGGTTAAGTTTGAACTGTTCTTGTAAAATGTCAGAAATGATTGGTTTAAAAAGTGCGGGAAAACTCTGCACTCTGATTGGCTGGCAACTGCGGCTGCTGGCTATAAGTAGCAGCCGCAGCCCAGCCAAAGTGGGTCTGTTATGAGCTGTAGTCACTAATAAACTCTTCACTGAAGCACTCCGCGTCTGACTCTTCATGCAAATCTAACAGTATCCATTCAGCAATAGCCTTGGCTAGAAACAGCCATTTGATCTGGGTTCTGAATATACAACTTGAAATCTGTTTTGGGTTGAAAACAGCTTAATTGATTTCTCTAATAAACCAACCTGAATCCATTGCACTGAGGTAGTTAAGACTGGCCCAGAGTGCTAGTCTTTTTTCCTATAATGTTAATTTTATCAAATAATTTTCTGAGACAAAGTGCTATATACAGCTAGTATTTGAAATCAGGATGTAGGCACTTCTAGTAATCGGCATCAGTTTACACATCTCAGTTGTCAAATTAGATGTCAAACTAGTAACAAAAACTGTCTAGATAAATCTGGTTGGAATCCAGCAAAAAGTGAGTGAAAGAAAAGTAAACTGTCTATGAATGGATTTGGAAACACCTAGCTTTGCTGGAATGTGAAAATAGCATGATTTGAATTTCTTTTTGAGAAAGTCATAATCGATGAAAATAAAAATAATAGGTTTTGTATACAGTATTATATATATTGCTGGGCAGGGCACACACATTTCACTGAGACCTTTTTAACTAAGTCCTTAAGCATTCATCATACCAAACACCAAATTACTGGCGGTCCTTTCTCTTTTTAGAAAATGTGTTATTAAAAACATGCTAGAGAATTCAAGTAGGCTTTGAGATTGGTTTCAGTTTGCTCTGTTTCGGGTTTTGCATTCACAGAAAATAGATAAAGCAGACAAAGAGTATTTGAAATTCCACAAGAAACTGAAAAGACACTATAAAAGCAGAATGTTAGGAGAAAGGAGCTAGGTATGCATCTTGATTTTCAAATTCTTCTACATCTTTCATTGTAATATAATACAATATTAAAAATTTGGTACATGAGACCAGCTCATATGATTAAAGCTTCAAAGCTGGGTATTAAGGAGAACCAATATCAGATTTCTCACCTTCTTTATTTTTAAACATTCAGTTTAAAGAGCACCTTTTCATACAACTGGAAAAATGTGTAGACTACTGTGGAATTTCTTATGGAAAAACATTTGTAAGATGCAGCAAGAAGTGATGGCACAACATTTCATGTTTTTCCACTTATAATAAAAGATAGACATTCTCAGTCTAGTTGCCAGATCTACAGCTACCTTAGAAGAAATACATTTTCCAGGAGAGGAAACTCTTGGGATCAGCAGTGACATTTTTCAAACTGAAACAAGTTTCCATTTTAGTTCTTCTAGGGGTCAGAAGACAACATGATTTGCAACCGAGCTTTGAAAACTCATCAGCCATTGCAAAGGGCAATAGTCTAGAACTGCATGTTGTCCCATTTGTCCTCTATCTCTCTGCTCGAATTTTGTATCTGAGAACAAAATAGGCAATGAGGCGTAAGGAGATGAAGAAAATTCCAAGCACAATGAAGTCTAAATAAAGTTTAGCATTTTCTACATCCAATTCTTTGAGGATAGCCTCTGACTTCTGAAAATGGCAAGTGTCATCTTTGTCACAATGAAGGTCTTCTCGATCCAAACCATAGATGGAAAGGATGACACCTTCAAATCCATACCTATGGGGAGGAATCATTTGCAAGGTCAAACTCAAAGCACCATCAGCACCATCCTAGCAAAGAAATGCCAGAAAGATACAGCCACAGAATTATTATTTGATTAATATTTTATATTTTGGTTCTGTTGAGCACTCAAGGGAGTTAATAATAAACGAAATAAAGATTATAAACAGATATTGAAAACATACAGTTGAATTAATGCAAAAAAATGTTTTTTAAAAACCTCTCCAATTGAAAATAAAGCTTTTGTCTCAACAGAGTTTTTTTTTTACCCCTACAGTGAGCAGAGTTGCATTTGATTAAGAGGCTGAAAACAAGTAACTTGGCCCAAAGCAGTTCAGAGGCTTTGTGCTGATCCAAGCTTTGAACTGGGGCTGTACAACTGAGGTCCAATTTCAAATATCCAGCAGATCAAACTGGCTTACTCATATCCGGACTCCATAAAGTGAAATTAGAAACAGCTTTCCTGCACATTCATATGAATGCATGTTTGCACAGCACGTGTATCTGTGTATATATACAAATACAGGTGAAACTCAAAAAATTAGAATATTGTGAAAAGGTGCAATATTTGGAAACCAAGGACCCAGAGTCTGGAGGAAGAATGGAGAGGCACACACTGCAAGATGCTTGAAGTCCAGTGTGAAGTTTTCACAGTCTGAGTTGATTTGGGGACCCATGTCATCTGCTGGTGTTGGTCCACTGTGCTTCTTTAAGTCCATGGTCAATGCAGCTGTCTACCAGGAGATTTTGGAGCACTTCATGCTTCCTTCCGCAGATGAGCTTTATGGGGATGCTGACTTCATTTTCCAGCAGGACTTGGCACCTGCCCACACTGCCAAAAGCACCAAAACCTGGTTCAATGACTGTGGGATTACTGTGCTTGATTGGCCAGCAAACTCGCCTGACCTGAACCCCATAGAGAATCTATGGGGCATTGCCAAGAGAAAGATGAGAGACATGAGACCGAACAATGCAGAAGAGCTGAAGGCCGCTATTGAAGCATCCTGGTCTTCCATAACACCTCAGCAGTGCCACAGGCTGATAGCTTCCATGCCACGCGCATTGAGGCAGTAATTGCTGCAAAAGGGGCCCAAACCAAGTACTGAGGACATATGCATGCTTATACTTTTCAGAGGTCCAATATTGTTCTATGTACAATCCTTGTTTTATTGATTGCATGTAATATTCTAATTTTCTGAGATTGTGGATTTGGGGTTTTCATGAGCTGTAAGCCATAATCATCACAATTATGACAAATCACAGCTTGAACTATCTTACTTTGCATGTAATGAGTCTATCTCATATATTAGTTTCACCTTTTAAGTTGCATTACGGAAATAAATGAACTTTTGCACGATATTCCAATTTTTCAAGTTTCACCTGTACATATAACCAAGAATAGTTAAAGATGAAAGTAGCTAGCTCTGTGAAAATAAAGTTCCAAGAGAATGGTCTAAAAAAGACATAGCCTTTGCAGAGTTATCTTGAAAAAAAAACAAAGAAGCACCCTTCAAATGTACCTGACGTAAGAGATGTAGGACATCCATTGGAGATAAGCAGGGATGGTATCAAAACTGACAAAGAAGCCTGAGAAGAGAAGAACTGGGATTGCTGTAACAGGACCAACAAATGTTGCCACCTTAAAAAAACAAAACAATTTTTAAAAATTAACAAATCAAACTTTGAATAAAACTTGGATGAGAATCGTATTGTTTTAGTGTTTTAAAAAACTGTTTTAGTGACATGTGGTACGGACTGCAAAAACATAATGGGCACAGTTCAGTTCCAGCTACCAATACATCATTCCCCAACCTTTGGCTGTGCTGGGTGGAAAGAATGGAACTGGAAATCCCAAGCCCCCTTGGAGAACATCAGCCAGCATCGCCCAAGAAAGAGGTACAGAAGATCACATAAAGCAGAAGAGACCTGAAGTGAGGTGGATGCTGCTCCAATCAGAAGCCCAAGGGACTGAGCCACAAGCGATGTCATGGTCCCCAGGGCTGCAAACAGGAGAAACCGCAGAGCATCAGAGGGCTGTGCTGTCATCCAGTACACGATGCTGCAGTAAGCCACAGGAAACATAATCTGTAGTAGACAAGTAACAGAATATGGTGCTCTGTTAAAGTCAAAAGTCAAGGAAGGAGTTATACCCCTATTTAACATCAAGAAAATAAAGTGAAAGAGAGAGGTGGGTCTTTGTCTTTATGAGCTGAATGGTATTTTTAAATTCCTGTATCTATCAATGCACACGAGAAGTCAGATACTATACCACTTTTCCTACTTCTTATCAGATGAGTTATGTCTTATTAGGATTTTTCCGGAGGAGAGCTCCAGTTTATGAAACGGTTGGCACGTACACGTGGATGGGGACCACTGGAGCAGCTTCAGAAGCAGACACCAGCCTTGTGAAACATACAGCTACTTTGTATTGCCCAGGCATACAGAACGAAACATATTATTTTAAATGCTCGGCACATGCCTAAAGTTTTATTTATTATTTATTTCTTCAATTTATATGCAGCTCGTCTCCCCGATAAGGCAACTCTGGGCAGCTTACAGATTTAACCTAATTGCAACTCAAATATAGGTGGTTTATCTTTTCCCTCAAAATTTTGGCACTGGAAGACTGGAAACTAATTCATGAGACCATCCCATCTGTGACTTAAATTTCATTTCTTGGCATAATTCTAAAATGCGATTTGGGCATCCCATTTTCCAGTGTATAATAAAAAGAAAGCATTCGCAACTGGCTGTACACCATATAGCATATCTTTATGTACTATAATAGGATTTGTAGCAGTATTAATTCATATTCCTGATAAAATGACATATTGCATTTTGCAAACCGCATAAGAAAATTTCATTTGATCACTACTTTTATCTAACTTCCTGCCCTAAAATAATGATAAGAAAGATTTACCTGAAAAGGGACATCAGCCATAGTTTTAGCCAAGTAATAAGCCTTCAAACTGTACCAATAATTCAGATGTTCTCTAAGAAATACTCCCATCTCAAGAGGAACTATGTAGAAAAATAAAAGTGGCACTTGAAATACATAAAATCAGAAGTAATTCTAGAAATTAATGCCATAAATGATAGTTTCCCATTCCACAGCAAGTAGGAGAAAAAGCTACTTAGATGCTGTCCTGAATATCTTACATTTTGTCTTGTCATATTTAGCCTCTCCTTCATTTGAAAATGTATGATTTGAATGTGCTTACTCATTAATATATTTTATAGAAAAGCCATGAATCGGTTTTATTTATATGAATATATAATTCTGAAAAATGCAGATCTTCACAATTTATTCTTTTCAAAAGTGTAAAGCATTGTTTTAGATATTTCAGGAAATTCTTTCCCTAATATATTACGCAGGAAAATTCAGTTGCTGGAGATTTTTTTTTTAATTTTACGGTTTTTTTAACTGCCATATATTGAACCAATAACAATATCTATTGAATTAAGCATAATTAACCACAAAATCTAAGTTAAGCAGCTGGTTTCAAGCTGGGCTCTTGGAATAACTCCTGAATAGAATATGATTACTCCAGAGATATATAAGATCAATGATTCCTGGTGGGAACCCATCCTGACTAGACTCTTTCAGAAATAGGTAAAACATACTGTATTTTATACCTCCCCATTGGAAACAAATTATAATACATCTAATCTTTAAGAAGGGCAACTGGCAGGAACTTGCCAATTATTGTTAGTCTGCTAGATATTTCTTCTAAGCTGTATATCAAACATCTTCTGAATAAATTAGATATTTGGGAGGCAGGGTTTCAAAAAAGACATAGCAGGCTAGATCAGTGGTTCTTAACCTGAGCGATATCACCCCCCAAGGGGCGATTTTGTTTTTCAGAGGGGCGATGGAACAAAAAGGGGCGATGTGGGGGCGAAGGAATGGAAGGGGGGCGATATGGGGGCGATGGAGCAAGATATATTGGGAGAGAGAGAGACAGAGAGAGATCTATATTGGTAGATAGGTAGGTAGGTAGACAAAAAGACAGACAGACAGGTAGGTAGATAGGCAGGCAGGCAAACAGACAGACCTTTTGGATGGATGGATGGATGGATGGATGGATGGATGGATGGATGGACGGACAGACAGAAAGAAAAGCAGCATTTTGGGAAAGTGGTGGGGGTGGCTTTTCCCAACATGCTGCCGCATTCGCCGGTTCAGGTGCGGTACAACGGTCAATGGGGTGAGCCTGCAGGGCCGGTGCCTCAAACACCCCCCTGCTGCCTCTTAGCGTCCCCAAGGGGAGCAGAGGGCTAAGAGGCGACGGGCGTCGAGTGCCGGCCGGCCCTGCAGGTTCACCCATTGACTAGCACTGCTCGAGGGCGCCTCAATGCAGAAGCAGTGGCACATTATGTGCCGCTGTGGCCGCGTTCGACGCGCCACCCCCCTGCCGCCTCTTAGCGCCTCTCTGCTGGCCCCCTTGGGGTCACTAAGAGGCAGCAGGGGGGTGGTTAAGTTGGGGGAGGGGGCGATGACAACTTCCTCAATGGCTCAAGGGGGCGATTCTTTCAAAAAGGTTAAGAACCACTGGGCTAGATTACTGTACCACTTTGAAGGTGCTTGTTCAGAAATATACCAGTGGGCATACAAAACAACTCTATGTTGCTTTTACTGATCCTTCTGCCTTTTATTCCATTGACAGGTATTGATTATGGGAGAAACTAGCTAGAACAGATATCAATAAGCATCTTCTTAAACTAATGATTGGATTACAGCTTGAATAAGAACAGGCCCACGAGGGTTCTTGCTAGACTCTTACGTTATTGAAAAGCAGAGTTAAACAGGGCTGTTTACTTGCCCCTTTCTTATTTAACTTCTGTATTAATGATATTTCAATGGTCATGAAGTCACAAAGTATTTTCTCCCTTTTATTTAATGCATGGAAAATGTCGCTATTAATGTATGTTGATGACATGGCTCTTATTTTTCATATTGAAACTGGCTTTAGCAGATTACTGACCAGCCTTGTTGTGCCAGGGAGAAAATGGAAGATAAATTATAATAAACCAAAGAGACTGTAGTAGTTTTTGGCAAAAGTAAAAGTGAATACAGGTGGACAATTGATGCTAGACATGAAACAGCAGCCTTAAAAGTTCCACGACCCACTTGACTACCGGAAGATTATTTTCTTTGAAACAATAAGTCTTCAATAACCTTTTATACATGATTGTACATTGTTGGTTGATTGTTTGATAAGCACAACTCTCATCCTCCACTTTGGAGCAGCTGTTGGCACTTTAAATAATCAAACCCTAAAGTGCAAAGACGTTTTCCCTCTTAGTTGCACAGATTTAGCAAGGAAGGACAAGGATTAGGCTGGAAGACTAGATCTCTTTCAGCTGCTGAATTCACTTACCTTATAGTAAACAAAAAGGATTAGGATGACAGATGCTAAAACCAGGCTAGCTGATTAACCAGAGGAAAGAGGAATAAATGGTCAGAGAGTGGGAAGAGTTTTAGCTGATAAACAAGCTTCCTCATGTTTGTTGGTGAAAGACTGCTAGCCAAAGTGGTAGATTTAAGACATTTCTCCTGAATCTTGATTGGGGAACATCACTTGCTGCTG
The DNA here is from genome assembly GCA_009733165.1 of Naja naja. NCBI lineage: Eukaryota > Metazoa > Chordata > Lepidosauria > Squamata > Elapidae > Naja > Naja naja. The sequence goes on from CM019152.1 coordinate 4,701,159, forward strand.
ATTATGAAGGTTGTTTTTAACACTCTACCCCAGGGCTGTTAAACTCATGTCATCACAGCAGTATCACATAACATATCAGGACGTTCTACCCTTTGCTAAACCAGGTAGGGGCGTGGCCAGCACATGATGCATCCAGTCCGTGGGCTGCGAGTTTGACAGCCCTGCTCTACATTATACAGTCTAATCTGCCCACACCCAAGTTCTTTTGTTGATTTTTTAAAATTGTTTTTGTAGATAGAGCTATCTTTCATTAACTAAGCTAAGTGAGAGTAGCTGGGTTGTGTGAAAATGGGGAGTCATCTGACAATACCTGTTAAGTTTGGATGAAGAGTCAGACGCGAAGAGCTTCAGTGAAGAGTTTATTAAGTGACTACAGCTCGAATGGACTCGGCTTGGCTGGGCTACGGCTGCTTCTTATAGCCAGCAGCTGTAGTTGCCAGCCAATGGGAGTGCAGGGTTTTTCCCGCACTATTTCAACCAATCCCATTTGACATTTTACAAGAACAGTTCAAAATAAACCAATAACATTTAAACCTACATACATAACAATACCGCCCCCAGTAAAAGAACTAGGAAACACATATGGGAAATAGGAAGGGACAATTGAATGATCAAATGATAATCCTAGTCCAGAAAGATTTAAACACACGCATGTTTCAGGTACCAATCACCCTCCCGAAATTTACACCATGTTGCAAAGAAACATGGCTCACGGCTGAAAATCTGTAAAATTCAGCTCTGAAATCACTGCAGTTTATACATTCTTTCCTGCCAACTTATAGATTGAAGGAAAGTGGGTCTGATATGCCATTTCCTGGGATCACCTGCCACACACTCCACAGAAAAAATACATTAGCTTGGGCAAATGCAGACGAGTGCTAACCTTAATTCAAGAAATCTGACTGGGGGACATTGGGTCAGTCATTCTGTCTCAGACTAACTCACCTCACAGGATTATTGTTGTGGGGAAAATAGATGGCAGGAGTATTAGGCGTCTTCACTGCCTTGAGGCATATATAAGAAGGCAGAAAATGATGATAATGGTGATGATAATATATGCGCCGCCGTAAGCTCTGTACAGCCTTTTTTTCTATGAATCCAAAATGCTGTTCAGTGCTCTTGTGTGGGTATGCATGTATGCATAAAACAACTACATGGAATTTTGCTAGTATTACTGAAACCCATTGCGGCCCGCCAGACTCGGACAGTGAGGAGGTTGGGGAGGAACAGAGGAGTCTGGGGAAGGCTCTGACCAGTGCTCTGTGTCGGAGGCAGAGATGGGACCAGGGCCGTCTGACAGTTATCAGCTACCTTCTGAGTTGGAGATCAGTGGGGCAGAAGAACAGCTGGAGCCTGTTCCCAGTGTGCGCATGCACAGAGCTGTCAGGAGAAGGGAACAGTTAAGGGACAAGGGTCATCTCAGGAATAAAGGCTCAGCTGGACAGTGAATGGCCCTTCCTATAGGTAATAAAGAGGAGCGAAAGGGGAATGGTGTTTGCAGGAGACAATTAGTGCAATTCATTAGGGTGAAGATCTGTTCCTGACTTCCTGCCAAGTAATTGCTGCTGTAATCGGGCTGGCAACTCTCCAAGCCTGATAAAGGTCTGTGGTTGTGAAATCTCATGAAAGACGGTTCGCCGGGACTTTGCTAGAGAGGAATCCACTGTAAGCTAAACAAAAGGGGTTTTTATCGGGATGACGAATCTGCTTCATGATCTTGGGAAGCCCAGGTCAAAACAAAACCATCTCATAGGTGGCTTATCAAACAATTAGCATATTGGCAACCTTCCAGCACTGGTGTCATATGAACCGTTACAGCTTCTCTTGTGATTCTCTGCCAATGAAAACAAAGTCTAGGATGTTTGGGAATTGCAGTTCAGGTTATTTGAGAAGCAGCCAGTTAAAGAAGCCTAGTCAGCTATGTAATACTGGTTACTCACATGTAAGGACTGTTGGCATGAGAGCAGCAAACATAAGGAACAACATCGAAAAAAAGAGGAAGCCAGAATTGCTTAGGACTTTCTTTGCTTCATTTCCAATCCCCAAATACAGCAAGCCTATCAGAAGTCCAATTCCAATGTGAGAGGTTACCCTCAGATGTGTCAGGACCTGTCAGGGAGATAAATTACCTTTGAGCTAATAATATTTTTGACTTAGCAACTCCTATAGCATGCTAACATCTATACATATGCACATACACTGGATGACAAACAGGACGATGTCTCTGTATAGCACAGAAGTGAGAATGCAAATAATTTTCTAAAAACAATGTGATTTTTGTCCTAGTCTAACCCAAGAGGCTTCTTATATGTAATGCTTCCAGTTAACGGTTCCAGTTAGTGAAAAATTAAAGTATCGTCGTAAATTTTCCAGTGTGGGAAAAAAAGGAATAAGTTTGCAGTAACAATTTGTAAGACAAAAGTGAGGAACTGGTGGGAAGACAAAAAAAAACAAGAAAATATACTTGGGAAGAGAATACAAGGCTGGGCAAAGAATTTTTTTGATACAGTTCACTTTATAATTTTAATTCTATACATTTCCAGTATTTTGTATTCATTAAGGGTTTTTTTTTTTTAATTCACATTTATATCCCGCCCTTCTCTGAAGACTCAGGGCGGCTTACAATTTTTGGGATACAACCCAATGTGCTCAACAATAGCCTTCCTTCCATTGTATATGCCTGCTTATTACTAAGTGGCATTTTTACAAAGTCAGCTTATTGCCCGCAACAATCTTGGGTCCTCAATTTACCTACCCCGGGAGGATGGAAGGCTGAGTCAACCTTGAGCCTGGTGGGATTCGATCCTGCACTAATAGCAGGCAGCTGGAGCTAAGTGCTAGGTGTTTAACAGGGTGATAGGAATGTGCTAGAAGGGAGCAAAACTGAAGACTTCTGCTAAGAGCATGGATGAAGCTACAGAGATGGTAGGTCAAAGCAGATGGGGGAAAAAACCCCAGAGGCTTAAATACTAATAATGTGTTTAGTATTATTTAAAGCACGTTATACATCCATATAAAGCTTTATATCCATAGTTCCCTTTACATCTCCTGACTTTTGAAACATAATAATTATATTATGCAACATTAAAAGAATCAAACCGATCTTTCTTTTATTTTATGCACTTAGGATCAATAATATGGCTTCATAGATCAAAACTGATAATTTAATCACTTTTCTTTCTTATACTTAAAATCTGAACCTTACCGAATCCCTCATTATGGTGAGGAAAGTTCTTTTAAACAGAATGCAAAACTGAGTAAGACAGCTGGCTGAGAAGCTATGACAGCCTTCCATGGATGAAGAATCCTGGTGCAAAACACAAATGGAAAAGAAAGTTTTGGTTTGTATTGTTTCTCGGGTTTCAACACCAATATCAATGAACATAACTTGGATTCTACAAATTTGCTGTCTAGCATTTAAGTAAGCATTATACTGAATCAAAATTTGGTTTGTTGCAGTTGGTTTCTATTGAAGGGCAAAATATTAAAAAAAAATATGCTGGCTGGGTTACTTTTGGGACAGTTGAAGTCATCCACTGGTTTTAAAATATATAAGCAAAATGCCAAAATAAGCCAGGAAAATAACCAAGTGCAGCCAGATCAGAGAAACATCCACAATGCTGCAGAAAATCAGGTCAGACTAGGCTAGATCTACATTTGTACCAGCTGACTTCACAGAAGGCAGAAAACCAATGTAAACTATTTCCAACATAATAAATCTAAGAGAAACTCCCCCACTTCTGGGCTGCAGCAGTGATGTTTGACCTGGATTCAGCACACAGCCAAATAATTTAGCTCGGTGAAGCACTGGCCATTGGAATGCATTGCTTAATATCAGACCTGATTTTAATGGAACCTAAATTGAAATAATGTATGACATGTCTGACTCAAATTTACAGTTTTCAGAGAGAAAGATTTGTTGAATCAGATTTAAGATCTGGCCAACTAATCTTTAACTTTCTAAACAGAACTCAACCATTTGATTTGAATTTAAAGCAGTTCTTTTTTGAGATATAGCTCCTTCTCAACAACACTAATGAGGAACACTAAACATAGCCTTCACCACTAACAATTAGTGATATATTTATCCACGCATGACAAGTTCTTTCTTAGTCTGTCTCAGACTTGATTTCTCTTCTGTTCCAGGTGAGAAAGATGTTTCAGAGAAACATGCAAATACTTTGAATAAAATACTTCACATGATATTAAGATTCAGCACATTAGAATTTTACACTTTAAAAATAACTCAGACATTTACATCAACTATAATCTTAACCTGTCACTTCATGTTTTACCAAACTTGAACAGACAGAAAAAAATGAAATTAAACTCAGTATGCCTAATTACAGGTTGAATTTCAGGCATGAACCTATTCTGGATGGACTGTAATTCCCAGTTGAAGAACAGGTTGGCAGTCTATGGGTGCTGCTTTCATGCTGAACAGTCACATGATATCTATGGCCTGGGATTCTTTTTACCATATTGACTGTTAAATCAATTGCACTTCTATCTGAAGAAGAAAGACTTCAAATTAGTAACACGTATCCTAGTAGTTGCAAAATTGGATTATTACAAAACATTCATTATTGAAGATAGTCCAGATAGTGCCAGAATTTGGCACTATAATGTGGGGAAATTATTTCTACAGAGAAAAAGTAACACTGGTTGCTGGTTGTTTTCTGAGCCCAGTTCAAAGTGCTCATGTTGGCATATAAAACTTTTTGGACAAAATTACCTGAAAAGCACTCCTGCACAATGGGGTTTTTATTGTGTAACTAACCACTGAGCCAGGTTCAATTTTTATTACAGTTTAAAAATAATTCAATAATAATGATAATGCTCAATAAATGGATAAAAATACCAAATCTAGTATAAACATCTGTGTTGCTATGTGATTAACCAAAATAATAATGCATTTATTAAGCTTATATGTCACACAACACCCAGCCAAAGGTGGCGCTTAAAACTAAAGAACTCAAAGAGTTCTCAAAGTGACTGACTTGATTTCCTTTACTTTGAATTACCTCCTCTGATGGTTTGTGCCATAAAAAGGGGTTAAGTTCATTTTCTCCTCCAGAGTTTCTCTTGTAATCTGAATCACACATTCCCTCCTGCACAGCTCTTACAAGCCTGCTATTCTGATCTCCATATTCACCAGAGGCGACCTCCATCACTAAAAGGTAGAAAAAACCATTTAATCCTACTATATAGTAGAATAAAAGCCAGATACATGAAGCATTATTCCTAGCTGTCAGGTATGCATAAAATTGTGGAGTTTGCCAGCCATCAGGACAAAGTGCAGCAGCCGCTACAGAATTTGCCATTTTCATCAGCATGTGAAGAACGCATTGCAAAGTTGTGCCACAAACCTCAACTATTTGGGCCATACAAGGGACAGGTTGCACTGTGAAGCTGTGACATGGATGAGATCAGAAAAGGGTCAGGGCTCACATCCTAATACCCTGACTAACTCCTCTACATCAAAATGTAGAACCTTGGTGGTGCAGGCTGTTAAATACCTAGCACTTAGCTCCAGCTGCCTGCAATTATTGCAGGCTCGAATCCCACCAGGCTCAAGGTTGACTCAGCCTTCCATCCTCTTGGGGTAGGTAAATTGAGGACCCAAGATTTTTGGGGGCAATAAGCTGACTTTGTAAAAATGCCGCTTAGTAATAAGCAGGCATATACAATGGAATGAAGGCTATTGCTGAGCACATTGGGTTGCGCTCCACAAATTGTAAGCCACCCTGAGTCTCCGGAGAAGGGCGGCATATAAATATGAATTTTTTTAAAAATGGCTATTGCTGCTTGAAAGCATTTGACATGCATTTGAAAACAATGCCATGACCACAAATTTTTATGACATACAGTTCATAATTTTAATTAAGACTAATATCCACTGGAATTTTAAAGATAGGAAACCGAGTTCCAGCTTATGTGATCAAACTGTACTGTTTCAACATCTAAGGCAGCCATGTAAGCACAAATAAGTATCACAAATAAGCAATAATTTGGATACATGGTAGCCATTGAAAATTAAGGAAAAAAAACAGTAATAATTATAAAAGATCTGAGAATCAGATAAGGAATTAGAAAGCACTTTCTGCAGCTATAAATATAGAAATACAGTGTTTCCCCGAAAATAAGACCGGGTCTTATTTTCTTTTGACCCCTGAAAAAACAGCTAGGGCTTTTCTTTTGGGGGGGGGTTCTTATTCCCCCCCCATGTACCGTTATGAGGTAGGAGGTGGGGTGAGTGGCCCCTTGTGCCAGCTTCTCAAAGGGTCGCAGCAGGCTATCCCACCATTCACGAAACAGCTGCTTCGTGGGTGCTGCTCAGGCCACCACCTTCGGCATGTGGGGCTGCTTTTGCGGCCAATTTTGGCTGCAAAAACAGCAGGAGTCCAAGCGAAGTGCCCCATGCGCCTCGCGCCCTCCTTACCTAATAGTGACGGTCACAGCAGGCAATTCCGTCCATGGAACAGCTGCCTCATGGGTGCTGCTCCAGGCTGCTGCCTCCAGAAAACAAAATGTTACCCTAACTGCGGAGGTCTCCTTGTACAATACTCTGCCGCAGCTTCGGAGCAAACCTCTGCCTTCCCTGCACAGGATTGCAAGAATGGAGGCTCTGAAGGCATGGCGGGAGCGTTGTTGGATGTGCATCTGTGCAGGGCTCCTCTTTAAAAGGACAGTGTGCAGGAAATCTGTCCCCCACACACACACACACCTGCAGGTCGTCCTTTCAAAGAGGAATTTCACCACGACAAAGATGTGGCTGAAGGCAGCGTTTGCATTGGGTTGGGTTTCCTTCACGAGGGGGATAATCTGGGGAGCGAGAGATACCATATCCCAGGATTGCAATGCTGAAGGCTTGGCAGGAAAATGAGGATGGGGGATTGTCCTGCCTGTCCTCCCTTTCTCGGTCTATGCTGCCCCACACAGAGCTGATAAGAGAGCTGCAGGAGTGCCAGGCTCAGCATAACTCTCTCTTTCACACACAAACACACACACACACACAAATAGAGGTCCTTCATCCCCTGATGGCAGCCACATCCATTCAGTAACCTGCTTTGCAGCTCCATTCTCCACTATGTGTGGCAGGGCTCTCCATGGTAGTTGAGATTTTTTTTTTTCATGAGAAGTTGGAAGGTCTGAACTACAGTATTCTTTTTTACCACAGTCCCACAGACTTCTTGATGTGTGCCTTGGAGGGTGAGTGGGGGTATGAGCTAGGGGTCACAAACTGACCTTGAATGAATGTAAATTGTTCAGATGGTACAATCAACATGAAAGTTTAGAGGTACAGCTACCAGTATAATCCTGAAATCTAATATGTATTCATTTGTTATGGGCACATTATAGGAGAGTTTGTGAAAAGCAGGTAACTATGCAGAGGAAACAAAGTTAAAAAAACTGCAGAATTCCTGAAATTGTTTAAAATGATTTTTAAAATTAAGGCTGATCAGCACATTTAAACATGGACTCTATTTCAATGTTCATGCAGAATGATAGCTTTAATAATCAACACTTCCAAAGTAAAATATTTGAAAAAAAGTGTCATTAACATTTGACCTTCCTAATCAAATTCTATTTTCAGTATGTAAAGTTGTAAAGTATACCCATCAATTAATGTAAATTGATTGTGGCTGCCATATCCTCTGGAATGTATGCTTATTTCCAATATGAATATAAAATTATCCCCCAAATCAAGCATGCCTTGACCTTCTGTATTTTTAATCATCAAAGAAAAGGAAAAAAATTCAGAAAATATAGCTCTGTTGTATTTTACTTGCTCTTAGTTTTATTTCAAAGGGTTTTTTTTTAATGAACTAGATCTGGCAATTCTAGCTACCACTAGAGGATATAAGATATCAATAAATAGATACCATATAATTACTATGCATAGGTATATATATATATATATACACACAGACACACAAACAGACACACAACACACACAGAAATTCAGTATCATTCTCAAAAGCTTGTGAAAGGAAGTGAGAACCTTCAACATTTTGCTCACCAAAATCTGCTGGATTGTGATATGTTGGACAATTTAAACCCAAATCTCTCAAATAAGGAACTAAATTTAATACTTTTCCACGGTAAACGCATTGCCCTTGGCTCAAGACGTAGAGCTGAAATAAAGAAAAACAAGAAATGATGAAGAATATTTCTGTCTAGCTTCAGAATTATGGTAGGCAATCTTATTACAAAAATATTATTTAAGTTAAAGGAGAGACACTGACATAGTTAAATCTCCAGGATGTTAATATACTTACTAAGAACCAATAAGATTTTACAGTATATAATATCTGTTTCCAGGTTTAACTATTAGAAGATATTTCTTGATTTTAATTTATTAATCTCTCTCCTCATATACATAAAAAACATTTATTTTTCTCATGCCTAGCCTTGTTGCACAACATTTTGTATCAACATTTTTCTCAGGTGTAGCTTTAAATTAGCCCTAAACTTTAACTAACAAAATTATTTGTTACATATGTTAGCATGCATGCACACTAGGGTTAATGCAGATCTAATTTCTAATCCCATTTTTCTCATCACAAATTTCCTAAATACACAAAGTCTTCAATTTCTCAACAATTTCCTAATTCCACTATATTTTAATGGCTGACAAATTTCAATATGTTAAATACTTTTTTCTTATTACAAATGGACTACTAATTTTGATATGAATTGTTAAACTGTAATTGTTAAACTTATTGGCAATCTACTCCAAAGACTTACTTCACCTCACAGATATGTTTGCCCTAACTTCACAAATCAGTCACCTTCATGAAGAGTTATGATATATCTGATCTATCTCAATATCAACAGATTTAATGAACAGCAGTTATTGTCATCAACCAAAGCAGTCATTCTGCTCAGTTGAAAAATAAACATCCATCAAAATAAAGGATGTCTTAATTACATCTGCATAAACCTATTACATATCATATGTGGAACATAACAAAGTCCGAAGTCTAAGAAAGGTTGAGTGACAGTTAAAAAGCTGCATGAGTGCAAATGTGGGTGAACTTTATTTTTTTTTTAATGAGGACTAGATCAATTACATTTATATGCAGCCCTTCTCCGAAGACTCAGGGCGCTTACAATTTTGGGATACAACCCAGTGTGCTCAGCAATAGCCTTCATTCCATTGTATATGCCTGCTTATTACTAAGCGGCATTTTACAAGGTCAATTGCCCCCAACAATCTTGGGTTCTCACTTTACCTACCCTGAGAGGATGGAAGGCTGAGTCAACCTTGAGCCTGGTGGGATTCGAGCCTACAGCAGTTGTAGGCAGCTGGAACTTAAGTGCAGGCAATTAGCAGCCTGAGCCACCAAGGCCCTTTTCAAGGCAGCACTTCTCTTTCTTGATATCTGATGAAAGCTACCCTTTCAAACCTCATCTCCCTTATGAAATGAAACATCCTCACTTATATTCATCAAAATGATATAGCTATTTTCACGCAGCTGCTTTGGTTCTCAGATCTAATAAGCAAAGCAGATTGGCCCTGCCTAGATTTTTTGCAAAGGCAGAATATTACATCAAAGCGCTGCAGTGGATTTCTGTGGGGGAAACCACCTTATTAAAGCAAATTACTTTAATATTTAGGAATGATTTATATACTCCTAATAAATGCATCTACTACACTGTAAGCATTTTGAAGGAACAGCTGGCAGAAGATAACTTCTCTATTCTCTGTTCTAACTGATTCCCAAAGAAATTCAACTGCATTGACTCACCCTTTTCTGCAGGTGACGTACAAGTAAAACTCGAAAAATTAGAATATCGTGCAAAAGTTCATTTATTTCCGTAATGCAACTTAAAAGGTAAAACTAATATATTGGATAGACTCATTACATGCAAAGCAAGATAGTTCAAGCCGTGATTTATCATAATTGTGATGATTATGCCTGACAGCTCATGAAAACCCAAATCCACAATCTCAGAAAATTAGAATATTACATGCAATCAATAAAACAAGGATTGTACAATATTGGACCTCTGAAAAATATAAGCATGCATATGTCCTCAGTACTTGGTTTGGGCCCCTTTTGCAGCAATTACTGCCTCAATGCGGCGTGGCATGGAAGCTATCAGCCTGTGACACTGCTGAGGTGTTATAGAAGACCAGGATGCTTCAATAGCGGCCTTCAGCTCTTCTGCATTGTTCAGTCTCATGTCTCTCATCTTTCTCTTGGCAATGCCCCATAGATTCTCTATGGGGTTCCGGTCAGGCGAGTTTGCTGGCCAATCAAGCACAGTAATCCCACAGCCATTGAACCAGGTTTTGGTGCTTTTGGCAGTGTGGGCTGCTGGAAAATGAAGTCAGCATCCCCATAAAGTTCATCTGCAGAAGGAAGCATGAAGTGCTCCAAAATCTCCTGGTAGACGGCTGCGTTGACCCTGGACTTAATGTAGCACAGTGGACTAACACCAGCAGATGACATGGCTCCCCAAATCAACACAGACTGTGGAAACTTCACACTGGACTTCAAGCATCTTGCAGTGTGTGCCTCTCCATTCTTCCTCCAGACTCTGGGTCCTTGGTTTCCAAATGAGATGCAAAAGTTGCTCTCATCAGAAAAGGGGATTTTGGACCACTGAGCAACAGACCAGGTCTGTTTTTCTTTAGCCCAGGTAAGACACTTCTGACGACATTTGAAGCCCATGTCCAGGATCCATCTGTGTGTGGTGGCTCTTGATGCACCGACTCCAGCCTCAGTCCACTCCTTGTGAAAGTCCCCAACACTTTTGAATGGCCTTTTCCTGACAATCCTGTACAGGCTGCGGTCATCCCTGCTGCTTGTGCACCTTTTTCTTCCACACTTTTCCTTCCACATAACTTTCTATTAATGTGCTTTGATACAGCACTTTGGGAACATCCAACTTCTTTTGCAATTACCTTTTGAGGCTTTCCCTCCTTATGGAGGGTGTCAGATGGTTTTCTGCACAACTGTCAGGTCAGCAGTCTTTCCCATGATTGTGATTCCTACTGAACCAGACTGAGAGACCATTTAAAGGCTCAGGAACCCTTTGCAGGTGTTATGGCTTCATTAGCTGATTAGAGTGGGACACTTGGAGCCTAGAATATTGCACCTTTTCACCATATTCTAATTTTCTGAGATTGTGGATTTGGGGTTTTCATGAACTGTAAGCCATAATCATCACAATTATGGCAAATCACAGCTTGAACTATCTTGCTTTGCATGTAATGAGTCTATCTCATATATTAGTTTCACCTTTTAAGTTGCATTACTGAAATAAATGAATTTTTGCATGATATTCTAATTTTTCGAGTTTCACCTGTATTACAGGTTTCCTCTATGGATGATTGTTAAATATGATGCTAACAAAGGATCTTTTAATAATGAGGGAAGGCCTTTTCAAGACCAGGATCCAAGTGGCTATGACACAGTGTGCACATATACATGTCTTTCAGCCCTATGATTCTACCTGATCGAAAAGTTCAAAGAGTTTGGCACTGGGCTGATGGATAGTGCAGATGATGGACCGCCACCCTGGGCTAAAGCCTTCATGAGAGAGACAACTTGAAAGCAAGATGCACTGTCCAGGCCACTATGGAAAAATGAAGAAAACACAGTTTGTCCACTTTGTTCTTTTAATATCAAAACTGATCATATATATATATATATATATATATATATATATATATATATATATATATATATATATAAGCAAAATACCACTCACTCATCATCACAAAATCTCCAGAACTGTAAAGCCTACAAACTTGAAATTTGGCACATATGTTCCTCTTGATTTCTAGCAGAGGTGATATTCAGCAGGTTCTGACCAGTTCTGAAGAACTGGTAGCAGAAATTTTGAGTAGCTTGGAGAACTGGCAAATACCACCTCTGACTGGAGATTTTACAATATCCTTCCCCTGCCATGCCACCAAGCCACGCCCACAGAACCAGTAGTAAAAAAAATTTGAATCCCACCACTGACTTCTAGGTGCTCACTAAGAAAGGATTTTTCAAAATGACCATCAGAGCATTAGTATTTCGTTTATTATTATTAACACGCTCTGATGCTAAGGAGTTCTACTCCCCCTCCCCACCTGAAAAGAAATCGGTTCCAAATGCAAAACACAAGCAGAGGAGTTTCAGTTTCAGTTTCACGGCACCAAGCAGCTTTACTACAGAACAGTTGAGCTAAGCCACACCCAGGCTCCTTGCTGTCTCCTTGCTCACACAGCAAATACTGCTTCAGTTTCCAAACAGTCCTCAATCCTCTCACACACTGAGAGTACACTAGCCAGATGAATACAGATGGATGCTGGTAGGCAGAGGCAGAATTGTTTTCCCTTATTTTCCTCCCCAAAAACTAAGCCCGACCACATAGTTTCATAGCGAAGCATGGGTATCGAGCTAGTAATATGTGTGTGATACATGTTCACATATCTCAGCCCATTCTATGTTGGAGTGTCATGAACCCAGAGCAAATTAACCTCTCATTTTGGGAATTTTGAAAGGGCTGGCATATATTCAATTAATCAAAGTTATTTGATAGGAAAGTACTTTTGTCAAATAGTACTTTCTGAATACAAATGAGATATTGGAAAAAGAGAAATACAGAAAACTCACATGATTCATTTTGTAAAGCAGAAATTATTCAATATAAACAACGGCCAAGCATGTAATTATTACAATGCTACCAGCAACCTCTAGATCACACTATATTGGGTGCTACCTACTATCTCAGCTTATCCTGGTCCTTTTTGTAGAGAAGAAACAAAAGTCTGGACTGTAGCTACCAACGTTTTTATTTCCTTGTTTTTTACATTTATTGGATGCCCTGAGAGCTTCTTGAAAATGTAGGAGGTTGTCCCTCTGCTTTAGAGTATGTTGCATGGTCATTTTTTCCATTTTAAAATAGGGAGATTGGCAAGTGACAAGAATATGTCCATGAACCTCCTTGTATTCTCAGTGCCAAATAGTTTGTTGTAGTTGCATCTGCTGTTGTTATTATTAGGGTTGTTTAAAAAAGAACTTGGGACCAACTCATGAAGTCATGGTGGTCAATGAATATAGGCATATGCTGGGTATATATTTTTTTCTTTTGGAACTCAAGGTAGCATTTCACAATCCACATACACTGTACTTAATGAAGAGATAAAGGATACATTAACACAGTAATACATACTGACATTGTAGTTATCTGATAGGAAGGCAAGACTTTATTTTCCAATAATCACTGTAAGTGGATAGAGATGCAAACAATTGCAGAGTGTACTCTGAAATATATGAATGTTTCTAGCCTGAAGACTAGCTGTTGCTTGGGAGGACCAGCTATCCCGTAAATTTAACCTTTTAAAAATGAAATCTAGTTTCTTTCTTGTTTTCCTAACCATGCAACTACCGTGTTTCCCCGAAAATAAGACACTGTCTTATATTTTTTGGCTCCCAAAACACACTAGGTCTTATTTTCAGGGTAGGTCTTATATATTTATGGTGCCAAATAGTGGGTGTGAGTGTGTAGGGGGGGTGTTTCGCGGGTGCACGGTTGCTCCCTGAAAAGTCTTCCTGGAACTGGAGATTTACACTAGGTCTTATTTTCGGGTAGGTCTTATATTAGGGCAGGTTTAGAAAATAGTGCTAGGTCTTACTTTCGGGGTAGGTCTTATATTAGGGCAGGTTTAGAAAATAGTGCTAGGTCTTACTTTCGGGGTAGGTCTTATTTTCGGGGAAACACGGTACTTATTCTTACTTTCTCATTCTTTCTCCTTTTTCCCTTTCTTTCATGCTGTAGCTACTCTACTTTGTCCCATCTCCATCCTTTTCCCATTTTGCTTTTGACACCTACAAGGAAGTGCCTGTTCCTGTGCATGAGTAGCTATTTATTTATTTATTTATTTATTTATTTATTTATTTATTTGGATTTATATGCTGCCCCATCTCCGGGGACTCGGGCTTACACAAAACATATATACAATATATAAACTTATTCCAAAATTTACCCAATCCAAATAATTATAAAATATTAAAATATCCCAATATTAAAATCTTCAACCCCGCTCAATCCAGGCCGGCCTGTGAAAACAGCCAGGTCTTGAGATCACGGTGGAAGGAGAGCAGGTCAGGGGCCAGACGTAGCTCCAGAGGTAGCTGATTCCAAAGGGTGGGCGCCCCCACAGAGAAGGCCCTCCCCCGGGGGACCACCAACTGACATTGTCTGGCCGACAGCACTCCCAGGAGGGCCTGCCTGTGAGAGCGTACCGGGCGATTGGACCTCGATGCTGGTAGGAGGCACTCCTGCAAGTACCCCAGACCCAAGCCATGCAGGGCTTTATAGGTTTATGTTTGATAGAATGAAAGCTAACATATAAAGATGGAAATCCATGAATTTTACAACTCAAGTATCTTGTTTTACAGATAACTGAACAATATTGATGATTAATTAAATTTATAGGATTATTTGTCTTAAGTATGTCGAGTTGGTGTTTGATTTTAGCATCAAAATATTTTGTATTTGATTCTGATTTACATGCACATATTTATTGGACTTATTTAGGCAAGTTTCCAGTATTGGTTTCATCTGGCGTTGACAATCCTAGCTTGACAAGGTGAGGAAGCTGAGCATTACACCAAATTTTTATCTGTATTTTAGTATATTTGTCTTATCCTCCCTCTGGAGGGAAAGCATACCTTAAATTCAGGATTATATTCAACTTGATATAATACATAAATGCACAAAGTGAATTTCCACAGTCAAAGGTCTCTTTTTTCTTTAAATAAATCTGTTTGAAATTTAAAATTAAAATAACAAGAGGATACTTTTAACTTTTTAATACTTTAATATTAAAAATCATAAATGTTTTAAAGCGTGTTTGTAATAATTGTCAGCCTTTTACTCCAGAACACAAATTACCTGGTTGGTTCATCAAAAAACATAACTGGTGGGTTGTTCACCAATTCCAAAGCAATTGCAAGACGCTTTCTCTGCCCTCCTGAAAGGCTACCAGTACGAATACTGGCACAGGACAACAAACCCAAAGCTGTCAGGATCTCATTCACCTGTGAAGAGTAACAACATAAAGGAAACTTCGGTAATAATTTCTGTAATTGTATTCATATCAAGGGCCTTGGTGGTGCAGGCTGTTAAATGCCTAGCACTTAAGTTCCAGCTGCCTGCAATTATTGCAGGCTCGAATCCCACCAGGCTCAAAGTTGACTCAGCCTTCCATCCTCTTGGGGTAGGTAAACTGAGGACCCAAGATTGTTGGGGGCAATAAGCTGACTTTGTAAAAAAAAATGCCGCTTAGTAATAAGCAGGCATATACAATGGAAGGAAGGCTATTGCTGAGCACATTGGGTTGTGCTCCAAACATTGTAAGCCGCCCTGAGTCTCCGGAGAAGGGCGGCATACAAATCTAATTAAAAATAAAATAAAAATATCACAATAGTGATCTCTGAAACATAAATATCTGAAACTAGGGAAGTGGATAGGTAAATACTTTATTAAAAATTCTAATATGACAGCTCTAAAGTATTAGGAAGCACATTGTTTAATATTTAGTTAAACGTAGTTCAACAGTTTGCAAGTTGCTATTTCTAATTATTGTTAAAGTTGTAAGGAAACAAGACTAAGTAGTCATTTTGGATGAAAACTATGACCCTATTCTACTATTATCCATGTATTATACATTCTGTTAAAGATCTATTTTACATTTATTAGAGGTCCCTTTCTCATTTCTCATTTAAAAATCGGATGAAAGATTGGGATTATCAAATCTGGACTGCAAAAATGAATGTCAGAATTTCAGCAAAGCACCTTTGTATTCCTTTATTTCCATCTTTATCGGCTGAGATATAGTTTAGTCCATGCACATCTTCCACAAATATCCATTTAATTTCTTTCTAAGTATGTCTGGATCTTCAGCACCTCTCCTAATTTTATCACATAACAACCACCCTTTTGAGTCAGTTAGGCTGAAAGAGTGATGGCCTTAAGTTGCCCACTGAGTTTGATAAATGAATAGACTTTGGCTCTCCTGATCTCTTATCGCTATACCAGGCAGGCTCTCAGGTGAAAAGCATCTTATACCACCAGCTCAAACCCTAAGATCCAGCTGAGAACTCAAATTTCATGTTCAACGAAGAGTTCCTGTCATTGCACAAATTCTTCTATATGTACATTTCCCATATTTCTTCCATTCAGTCTTTTCATCCTACTGATTTTAATTACATAAGTTATAGGCAAACTGGATATCATCTGCATTCAACATTTCATAAATCTGGTCAAAAAAAGAAAAAAAATATTCTATAAAATCTTCTAAATATACTACTTTTACATATACAAATAACACTTCCAGATATAAAAAGCATATTGTGTTTCCTTCTAAAAGAAAATAAGTATCACATTTTAAGTCAGAATACAGTAATGCACATACCATTTCTCTCCTGCCTTCATCTTTTTCTTGAAGTTTCAGATGGGCAGACACCTGAAATAGTAGAATATTATACTTATTAAGTCAATTTATTCGTGGGGAGGATGTCAGCCATGCAAAGTACTTACCCAATTCCTATAATACAGTATAGGTCTTTTGAAACTAACGTGGGTGCTTATTTCAAATACATAGCTACCGTGTTTCCAAAATAAGACACTGTCTTATATATTTTTTGGCTCCCAAAAACACACTAGGTCTTATTTTCGGGGTAGGTCTTATATATTTATGGTGCCAAATAGTGGGTGTGAGTGTGTAGGGGGTGTTTCGCTGGTGCACGGTTGCTCCCTGAAAAGTCTTCCTGGAACTGGAGATTTACACTAGGTCTTATTTTCGGGGTAGGTCTTATATTAGGGCAGGTTTAGAAAATAGTGCTAGGTCTTACTTTCGGGTAGGTCTTATTTTCGGGAAACACGGTATTACTGTATAGAAGCCAGGAAATAAATCCTTACGAGATGAAATATTATCAATTGTTTCAATTAGGATCAATATTTGTTAGAGTAATGTGAGAAGCTTGCAGGTTGTCAGATCTGCCATTGCATCGCTTCAGCCCTGCTTTGCTTCAATGGCATCCTGCCATAAAAGGGGGCAGAGAGTAGTAAGGGGATATAGGGAGGGGGAATGACAGGAACCAGAGATGCCAGCCCAGATCAGAGCCTGGCAGATCCAAAGACACAGGCATGAGAGCTGAATGTGAACACCCACCAAAGAGGTGCCAAACTTTAGGATTGTTACCAAAACACCCAGTTTGAATGCCACTGGACACTGACAAAAGCATCAAGGGGAGAAGGCCCAGGAGACGGGGAAAGCACTGAGTTTACACGGTAATATTCAGATCCGGCCTTGCTTATACTGTAACACCTTTTGGCTTTATTAAAAGTATACATTTCTCTATACATGGAGTGGAGGGTCTTTCTTTCTTAAATGCCCAAGCTGGCTTGACACTGGTATTCATGGGGATAAAAAAAAAATCCACCTTTAACTGAATCATCTCTTCAAGAAACTACTTGGAAACATTTGATCTGAAATATAATCTATATATATTATATAATATATATGTAGGTCTTGGTGTATTCGGGTCTTGTCCCGTGTATGATTGAGAATACCTTGGCAACGTTTCGACGAAATCTCATCCGTCATCTTCAGGCTGGTGTCTTCAGCTTCGTTCTCCTGGGAGAAGTGTGTGATCGTGGCTGTTTTTCCCTTTTAAACTCTAGAGTTGGATGTGTTGTTACTTTTTGATTGGTTTGTGGAGTTGATGTATGCAGATTGGATGGCTTTTTCCTGAGACCCTGTGTGGCTGAGGTGCTGGCTGTGTGTCTCTCAGCCTTTTGTGTTGTTAACGACCTGGGTAATGGGCTGTGTGATGACCTTCTGAGTTCTATTGTTGTGAAGTCCTGGGTGTGGTGCTGTAATCTCCTGGGTCGTTGTCTGTGCTGCAACCTCCTGATGTTTTGTGTTGTGATCTCCTGAGTTCTGTGATGTAGTATCCTGGGTGGAAGGCTGTGATGTGGCATTCTGGGCCTTGGTTTGGCTCGAGTTTGAGGTCTGGCTATGTGTTTATAGCGTGTGTCAGTTTGCTTAGTTTGGGGTTGGAGGGGTGTAGCAGCTGGTGTTGCAGCCATGGTCTGGTTTCTGGATGGTGGTTGCCTTTCATCTGTGGCGTGGGCTTGGGTTTGAGTCTGGTGAAGGAGATTGGTGGTGGCATCATGTGTTATTTTGGGTCGGTGTTGGTTTTTGTGGCTGGGACTCGTTTGTTGATTAGGGCTAGTTTCCAGATGTCTGGTAAGGGAAGTATCATCCGTTTATTCATGTTATGGGGTGTTTCTCTATTTGATGGCTTCCCTAATTATTCTCTTGTTGAAGTGTTCAGTATTGGAGATAAGTTTGGATCCCCAAAATCAATTTCATGTCCTGTGGCTTAAGGTGCTGGAAAAGGGAGGAAGTTTTTTTTCTTCTTTTTTCTTTCCAGCACCTTAAGCCACCCAGGACATGAAATTGATTTTGAGGGATCCACTTTACTCCAATACTGAACACTCAACAGAGATAATAGGGAAGCCATCGAATGAGAAACACCCCATAACATGAATACGGGATGATACTTTCCGCCCCAGACATCTGGAAACTAGCCCTAATCAACAAACGAGTCCCAGCCACAAAACCAACACCGGACCCAAATAACACATGATGCCACCACCAATCTCCTTCACCAGACTCAAACCCAAGCCACGCCACAGATGAAAGCAACCACCATCCAGAAACCAGACCATGGCTGCAACACCAGCTGCTACCCCCCCTCCAACCCCCAAACTAAGCAAACTGACACACGCTATAAACACATAGCCAGACCTCAAACTCGGAGCCAAACCAAGGCCCATGCCACATCACAGCCTTCCACCCAGGATACTACATCACAGAACTCAGGAGATCACAACACAAAACATCAGGAGGTTGCAGCACAGACAACGACCCAGGAGATTACAGCACCACACCCAGGACGTCACAACAATAGAACTCAGAAGGTCATCACACAGCCATTACCCAGGTCGTTACAACACAAAAGGCTGAGAGACACACAGCCAGCACCTCAGCCACACAGGGTCTCAGGAAAAAAGCCATCCAATCTGCATACATCAACTCCACAAACCAATCAAAAGTAACAACACATCCAACTCTAGAGTTTTTAAAGGGAAAACAGCCACGATCACACTTCTCCCA
This sequence comes from Naja naja, assembly GCA_009733165.1. Classification (NCBI taxonomy): domain Eukaryota; kingdom Metazoa; phylum Chordata; class Lepidosauria; order Squamata; family Elapidae; genus Naja; species Naja naja. Next base: position 4,720,360 of record CM019152.1, read on the forward strand.
GGAGAACGAAGCTGAAGACACCAGCCTGAAGATGACGGATGAGATTTCGTCGAAACGTTGCCAAGGTATTCTCAATCATACCGGGACAAGACCGATACACCAAGACCTACATACCTTTACCCCTGAAAATCTACGAAAACAATAATTATATATATATA
>CM019152.1:4721517-4735586 GCA_009733165.1 Naja naja
GAGTGGGAGGGAGAGCGAGGGGCGGGCCAGCCAGTGGTGGGTTCAGCCAAAGGAAGCCACAGCAGGGGAAGAAAGATCTGCAGGTTGCCAAAACGCGGTTGCTCGCCTGCCCTGCCACCACCACCACCCTTGCCACAACAGCACCACACTGTTCTGGCCAGAAAGGGCTGCACTGCTCCTTGCACTGAGCACCTCCTGCAAAGTTGCAAGTTGCACATTCCTCCCTCTATGGTGGTGCTTTCCAGCACCACCACAAGCTGCCTGCCCGGTCCCATAATCCAGAGCTCTAGGACCGGCCCATTGGTCATCCCAGAGCAGCACCTCCACACAGGTGCATGGACCACCAAAGTTTTCTCGCAGACCACCAGTGGTCAGCAGACCACCAGTTGGGGACCTCTTTTCTAGTCCAAGCAGGAGATCCTATACCATTTCAGACAAATGACTGTCTAGTCTCTTCTTAAAAATTCCCGTGATGAAGCACCCACAACTTCTAAGGGAAGCCATTTCACTGGTTCATTGTCCTCACTGGTAAGAAGTTTCTCCTTAATTCCAGGTTTCTCTCCTTGATTGGTTTCCATTCATTGTTTCTTTCTGTGTTCTTTGAAAAATAAGTTGACCCCTTCTTCTTTGTGGCAGCCCCTCAAGTACAGGAATACTGCTATAATGTCTCCCCTAGTCTTTATTTTTTCTAGACTAACCAAACCCAAATCCTGCAATTGTTCTTCATACGTTTTGGTCTCCAGGCCTTTAATCATCTCAGTTGCTCTTAGTTACATTCTGTGTGATTTAGAAAATTATTTTCATGATTCTGACACATGGATTAAATGACATATCAGATAGCAGCACAACAACATGGTTTATAGCTAAAGAAGAAAATAAAGTCAAGCTTGACTTGTATATTTGTGAAGCTACCAAATTGTCTGACTAGAAAATGCCTGCTGAAGATATGGAAGTGGGCATTCGCTATGGGAGCTTCTGTCTCTTGGAACAACTAATCAAATTGGCAGTTTTACTTGTTCAGTGTACAGAATGATATTGATAATGCATTTTCCTCTAACCTGATCCCTTCTAGGTATGTGTGGAGTCTAGTTACCGGAATTCCCAAGCAGCAAATTACATAAAGGTGGTACTGATGGTGGAAAATAAGCAGAGCCCTGCAATAGATAATGAGTTTGACAGTCAAAAATAGGATAGCTCCTGTTTTAATTTCTTCATATGATTTTTAACCCTCTTTTGAGGAGCATTTGCTCTGTTTATATTCAATGTTAAGCAACTGTAATCAATATTCATGTGAAACGTTTAGAAAAATTTATCCATAAAGTACCTATTTCAGTATTATTTCTTTCAGTTTCCATTTCCATCTCTTGCATTTTTGAATCTGATACCTCCATTTGAATCTCCTGTAAATTTTCTTTGAATTTTTCTAGAAATTATCTCACCTTCTGGACAGAATTCAGTCAAAACCCCTGCTGTTTAAAAGTAAAAAAATCACACCTTCCTGTTTGTCCAATTCTGCTTTAATATTTCAATTTTTTTTAAAAAAAACCTCTTTTCTCTTACATAAAATTCTGATAGATAGGAATTTTTAAGGATAGTTATTATATATGTACCGTGTTTCCCCGAAAATAAGACACTGTCTTATATATTTTTTGGCTCCCAAAAACACACTAGGTCTTATTTTCGGGGTAGGTCTTATATATATATATATATATTTTAATGAAAAAAAACACTTACCATATTCATGTAGAACAATGTACATTTATTCATGTACGAAACCACTAACAAATTGCATACGTGTTTCCCTAACATAAGACACTGTCTTATATTTTTTTGGCTCCCAAAAACACACTAGGTCTTATTTTCAGGGTAGGTCTTATTTTCGGGGTAGGTCTTATTTTGGGGGTAGGTCTTATTTTCGGGGAAACACGGTATTATCACTAGTCAATCTTGTATTAAAATGCTGCTGCAAAATTTGAATGCTTTTTTAATTTCTTACAAAGTACACCAAAACTTCCCTTGGGGTGTTTCTCACAGTTTCTGCTTCTGTATCATCCTCTTCCAAATCCAAATAATTGCCAAGACTTTAATAACCCTTTTTCTAATAGCTTCATCAGAAACCTCTGGGATTACTCTAGGTTTTTAAATGAAATCCTTCTCTCTCAGTTCCACTGGAGCCAGATTATCTACTTCTGTTTCAACTTTCTGTCTATAAGTTCTGTCTTACTCTCTAAAATTCCATTTTGTCATAATGTGTAATATAGTAATAAAGACTTTAAGAACCAGTGTTTGCAATCTTACTCTAATTTTCTGTTTTATCACCACAGTCTTGTAGCAATTGTAGTCTATATTAGATATTAAATAAATTTAAAATTTTTATTTTATATCTACACTAATTTTGATGTGTTTGTGAGTTGTGATACATTAATTCTTTGATTTTGTCTTCAAAGGCTGATTCACATACAAAGTGTGCTTAAAATTTTTTTGACAGCATGAAAAATGAGAATTTGAAATATATGTTCACTAATAAGTGCTGCAGAGGATGACTATTCTTTTAGTTGTGAGTTTAGCTAATCAATTGTAAATTGGCTCACAGAGATTGAAACTGGTTAATTACATCAGTATAAGACTTATGAAAGAAGTCCTTCCTTTTTATATACCGTGTTTCCCCGAAAATAAGACCTACCCCGAAAGTAAGACCTAGCACTATTTTCTAAACCTGCCCTAATATAAGACCTACCCCGAAAATAAGACCTAGTGTAAATCTCCAGTTCCAGGAAGACTTTTCAGGGAGCAACCGTGCACCCAAAACACCCCCTACACACTCACACCCACTATTTGGCACCATAAATATATAAGACCTACCCCGAAAATAAGACCTAGTGTGTTTTTGGGAGCCAAAAAAAATATAAGACAGTGTCTTATTTTCGGGGAAACACGGTATACGGGGTCTACCTTTAGCCATATAGTTTCCACCAATTTCTTAACTTACCAGGTGTTGAAGATGTTGCAGTGTCTTTCCAATTATGACTGCACCCATGACTAATGTTTAGCACTGAATAACCAACTGGCTGAACACAATACAAATCTTTGTTGTGAAATGATGGCGCTTTGTCATAGATTTTATTTATAGTGACTGCAATTTAACTTCTGTTTTGAAATGGCTGTATATTTTCTTTTCTCAGAGATGTGATGACATATCACTTATTACCTGTGTTGGAAACTTAGCACAAGAGACAATCATACATGTAAGAAATATTCAGAAAGCATCTGGTACTTTGTACACTGATTAATGGTAGATACATTTTATGTATAGCTTTTTGTCTTTGTCAGCTGTGCAAGTAGATCACAAATAATCAAAATGGCAGTTTTTCTCTGATCCGTTCACTATACAGAATGATCTTGATATTGCAATTTACTCTAACCTGATGCCTTCTAGGTATGTTTGGAGTCTAGTTACCAGAATTCCCAGCCAGCAAATTGGGTAAATGTGTTACTGATGGTACTAATGATAGAGAAAAGACTTCGGTATTTGTTTTTCAAGCACGATATGGCCCTTATGTGAGTTTTGTGACCAGTACTAATGTAGCTTATTTTCTCAGGCAATAGCTCTTTAGTGGAATCCTCAGCCATTTCTAAACTCTTTGATTCTTGGTAAGTCCATTGCAAGCAGTAAAGATTTGAAAGAATAAGATATTGCCAAATATACTTGTGATGCCAATATAAAATATGTGGGTCAACACAGTCCAATGAATATTCAGCTTGTTACAGCAAAGAGTCCAGGTATTTGAAATATATGTTTACTAATAAGTGCTGCAGAGGATGACAGCACACAAGCCATGGTGGCACAGTGCTTAGAATGCTGCATTGTAGGCTAGTTCTGCCCACTGCCAGGAGTTCAATCCTAACCTGCTCAGTGTTGACTCAGACGTCTGTCCTTCTCAGGTCAGTAAAATGAAGACCCAGATTGTTGGGGACAATATACTGACTCTGTAAACTGCTTAGAGAATGCTATAAAGCACTATGAAGTGGTATATAAGTCTAAATGCTATTGCTATTTGTGTCTGAGTATTTTAGATTACAAAGAGCAGTTTTAGTATTAGCTGGTCAACTTGCATGGCAGACTTTTATAAGACCTTTCATCCATTTCCAGAGGGATAACCTATGTCATAGGGTTTTAAATCCCTCTGGCCTGCAGTAGTACTTAAGAAAATCCAATTTGATAAGTTTTTTATACGCTCTCCTTTTAAAACTGGATATGCAAATACACTTGTATGGTACATTACAGCAATGATTCGGAAGCATCATACAGCAGCAAGGTATAAGATGCTTCATACTGTTAGAACAGCTCTGCAAACCCACCAAATGAAATAATCTACTGTATATATATATATGTATGTATGTGTATATATATATATATATATATATATATATATATATATATATATATTTGTTTTCTAGATTTTCATGGGTAAAGGTATGTAGGTCTTGGTGTATTGGTCTTGTCCGTGTAAGATTGAGAATACCTTGGCAGCGTTTTAAATCTCATCTGTCATCTTCAGGCTGGTGTCTTCAGCTTCGAGTTGATGTATGCAGATTGGATGGCTTTTTCCTGAGACCCTGTGTGGCTGAGGTGCTGGCTGTGTGTCTCTCAGCCTTTTGTGTTGTAACGACCTGGGTAATGGGCTGTGTGACCTTCTGAGTTCTATTGTTGTGATGTCCTGGGTGTGGTGCTGTAATCTCCTGGGTCGTTGTCTGTGCTGCAACCTCCTGATGTTTTGTGTTGTGATCTCCTGAGTTCTGTGATGTAGTATCCTGGGTGGAAGGCTGTGATGTGGCATTCTGGGCCTTGGTTTGGCTCGAGTTTGAGGTCTGGCTATGTGTTTATAGCGTGTGTCAGTTTGCTTAGTTAGGGGTGAGGAGGGTGTAGCACCTGGTGTTGCAGCCATGGTCTGGTTTCTGGATGGTGGTTGCCTTTCATCTGTGCGTGGGCTTGGGTTTGAGTCTGGTGAAGAGATTGGTGGTGGCATCATGTGTTATTTTGGGTCCGGTGTTGGTTTTTGTGGCTGGGACTCGTTTGTTGATTAGGGCTAGTTTCCAGATGTCTGGTAGGCGGGAAGTATCATCCGCTTATTCATGTTATCGAGAACACAAGAACGCAGTCAGAAAAAAGAAGAAAAACTTCCTCCCTTTTCCAGCACCTTAAAGCCACAGGACATGAAATTGATTTTGAGGATCCAAACTTATCTCCAATACTGAACACTTCAACAAGAGAATAATTAGGGAAGCCATCGAAATAGAGAAACACCCCCATAACATGAATAAACAGGATGATACTTCCCACCTACCAGACATCTGGAAACTAGCCCTAATCAACAAACAAGTCCCAGCCACAAAACCAACACCGGACCCAAAATAACACATGATGCCACCACCAATCTCCTTCACCAGACTCAAACCCAAGCCCACAGATGAAAGGCAACCACCATCCAGAAACCAGACCATGGCTGCAACACCAGCTGCTACACCCCTCCACCCCAACTAAGCAAACTGACACACGCTATAAACACATAGCCAGACCTCAAACTCGAGCCAAACCAAGGCCCAGAATGCCACATCACAGCCTTCCACCCAGGATACTACATCACAGAACTCAGGAGATCACAACACAAAACATCAGGAGGTTGCAGCACAGACAACGACCCAGGAGATTACAGCACCACACCCAGGACATCACAACAATAGAACTCAGAAGGTCATCACACAGCCCATTACCCAGGTCGTTACAACACAAAGGCTGAGAGACACACCTCCAGCACCTCAGCCACACAGGGTCTCAGGAAAAAGCCATCCAATCTGCATACATCAACTCCACAAACCAATCAAAAAGTAACAACACATCCAACTCTAGAGTTTAAAGGGAAAAACAGCCACGATCACACACTTCTCCCAGGAGAGCGAAGCTGAAGACACCAGCCTGAAGATGCGGATGAGATTTCATCGAAAGCGTTGCCAAGGTATTCTCAACCTTACGGGACAAGACCGAATACACCAAGACCTACATATATATATATATATATATATATATATATATACCACTCATGCATCATCACAAAATCTCCAGAACCATAAAGTCTACAAACTTGAAATTTGGCATGTTTGTTCCTCTTGGCTTCTAGGTGCTCATTAAGAAAGGATTTTTCAAAATGACCATCAGAGTATTAGTATTTTAGTATATTATTATTAACACGCTCTGACGCTAAGGAGTTCTGCTCCCCCTCCCCACCTGAAAAGAAATCTGTTCCAAATGCAAAACACAAGCAGAGGAGTTTCAGTTTCAGTTTCACAGCACCAACCAGCTTTAGTACAGAACAGTTGAGCTAAGCCACACCCAGGTTCCTTGCTGTCTCCTTCTTGCTCACACAGCAAATACTGTTTCAGTTTCCAAACACCCCTCAACTCTCTCACACATTGACAGGACGCTAGCCAGATGAATACTGATGGATGCTGGTAGGCAGAGGCACAATTTTTTCCCCCTTATTTTCTTCCCCCAAAACTAAGCCCAACCACATAGTTTTGGAAGAAACGCAATTGTCGAGCTAGTGTATTTATAAAGACAAATAGGGACATCTTGTTCATATACTATAAGGGCTCCCAAAATCATTTCAGCTACATTTTGAAAATTATTTTGGAAGTACACTAAGAATCTCTCTATAAAAGTAAAAACGTGCTGAGGTTTTCCTCTGTTGCATTTGCAGAGCCAAGATTTGTACTGATGCCAAACCAAGCCATGGTGCATGTGAGTGTGTGTAGCACAATCCTGGGAAAGCTTTGGAGTAGCCACATGGCACTTCCTGGAGGCTGTAGTTGATCCAATCCGTTAGGGAATGGCCTGTATCCACAAGCTTAACATAGCCTTGATGTAGAAATTCAAACATAATTTGGGTTGAACAAGTACTGTGAGAACTGTTTTCATTCCAAAATTAATACCCTCCCCCCTTAGATACTTAGCATACTTGTTGGCTGTTTGCAATTAAAAAGTAAAATGTAATTAAAAAAAAGTGACTGAAAACTAGACAGAAAGGCAAACACATGGAAAACGGTAGGCAGATAAAACATTTCTCCAAATCTTAATATCAAATATAAGAAAGGAAGAGAACAGCGAGATACAGAAAGTGAAGCAAAAGGCATGTTTTATTGATTTTTTAAAAAATGTCCACTTAATCCAGAACAGATCCATTCTATTTTAGAAAGCATCCTTTATGAATGGCTATAAATAAGGCATTAAGTATAGCTCACAAGGTTGGTGTAAAATGTTTGCAGTTTATCCATTAGAGTGCTAATGAATAATGAAAATGGAGAAAGCCCAAGGAATAAATTTTGCTGAAGGTTTGTCCAGTTACTGGCTGAGAAAAGGAGCCCTGAAGAGATCACGCGGTCGGTACCGCAGTGATAAAATCTTGCCCAAACATTCTAACTCAGAATTCATATCGGAGCTCTGCCTGTACACGTATATGCTTCAAATCATCAACAGACTCTGGGGAAAGTTTGTGGAACTGGGAGCAGATGCTTTAAAATGTGATTTGGACTGATTCAAAGATAATCTATTCACAAAGTGGGCATAATAAAGGTGAACAAACTTTGGAATGTTGTCTTGGATGGGGTGTGAAGCTGAAAGATGGGTTGAGTTTTCGCCCCCTTTTATAAGTAGTCCTCGAGTTATTATCACAATTGAGCCCAAAAATCTCTGTTGTTAAGTGAGACATTTGTTTTTTTTTAATTACATTTATATGTCGCCCTTCTCTGAAGACTCAGGGTGGCTTACAGTTTTTGGAGCACAACCCAATGCGCTCAGCAATAGCCTTCCTTCCATTGTATTTGCCTGCGGCATTTTTACAAAGTCAGCTTATTGCCCCCAACAATCTTGGGTCCTCACTTTACCTACCCCGAGAGGATGGAAGGCTGAGTCAACCTTGGGCCTAGTGGGATTCGAGCCTGCAATAATTGCAGGCAGCTGGAACTTAAGTGCATATAAATATGAACAATAATAATAAATAAGTGCCAGCACTTAAGGAGATAAAGAACTTATTGAAAGAAGAAGCCAACTATATAGATGGCTCTATTCATCAGCAAAGCAAATACTGCCAGCAGAGTGCCCATTCAAGACAGGATATTTCGAAACTCCTTGCAGCAAAGTTTGACAGCTAACAAAGGCAAAATGGTAGGATTAGAAGCAGCCCCTCACCCAAGATCCAACACAGGACAAAAGCCATTAGCTACAATTAGGAATTGCCCAACACCCTTTCAGAACACAAGCCCCTTCATTGCATAACACCAGAACAATTCAAACTTCAAAGTCACCGTAAACCTATAAAGATCCATCCACTAATTCAACCTGTTGTTCAGCTGACCCAGAACTACACGTGATCTTTGTGGTTCTGTTCAATACATTTTCTTTCCAGTTAACCTCCATGTTGTTTCCAGAGTCTTTCACCCAGCTTGGAACTGAACCAGATAGATTTTCCTTCCAACAGCACACATACACAATCCTAAATATAAATGCCTTTATGCCTATTCAAGATCTACATACCTTATTGTATTCATTATATGAATCTATTCACCAAATTAAAATGCAACCTTTGCTAAAATTATCAAGGAAGCTTTTAAATAATCATCATCCAAGTATGTTTATTGGTGCTGAAGTTAATAACTTTGTGGTAGTAGGAATATTTATATGCATATGTTTTGCACCTCCCAAACAATTTTGATTGCTGAAAGAAATAAGGAAAAAAGGCACTGTCTATCTGAGAACCTGGCAAATTACTCCTTTTGCAGTTATTAGCCAATGGGCTGGTGCTTCTTTTAGCTTGGTCAGCTAACTTTGCTTTGTGATTAAGAAGCAGGGAAAAGGTAATGATGCAAAACAATGAAAAGAAAATAATTCTGTCACAGCCTGCTCTCTGATAAATGCCATCCAGCTTTCTAAAATCACTTTAGAAATCTCCTAAATCTTCAAGTGGGAAATACACAAAAAATGGTTTTCAACTCATTCTTCTCTGTATTTTCTTCATCTTAATATTTTTCTTCCTTAATGATAGACTATAGTTCTTGAGGGACTTACTCTATTACTGTTGTAGTACAAAATTGATCATGCAAAGACATGTTTACCAGAAATGAATATTCTCATTGATTCCATATCCTTCCCCTTTTACATTTTTCCATCAAATTACACAGTGGTGGGATTCAAGTAATTTAACAACTGGTTCTTCCTAGTGAACTGGTTGGGTGGGTGTGGCTGGGGGGTGGTGTCATATGACTGAGTGGGCATGGCCAACTCAACGTCACTCATGGCAAGGTGAGATGGTGCAGGTGGGCCGATGCTGCAGAGACAGGACGATTTCCTACATACCATTCCAAGCCCCTCCCCCCACTTGGGCTGACAAAATATACTCTGGCTGCAGCCAACCATCCAGACCCCAGAGGCTACCAGCTGGCTTGTTAAGGCATGCAACATGCTTCCGCTTAAGTTCCCGAGTTCCTCGCACAAGTGCTGGAAGTCCGGTACTCCTTCCCCGCCCATTCAGCCCGCGCTCTCCTCTCACTTCAGGCACCGATTCCCTCAGCGCCCCACATGTGCAATTCCCCCCCCAAAAAATTTTTTAAGCTGTGGGGAGGCAAGGAGCACATCTGTCTCCTCTAGGACTGGCCATGCCCCTGGCCACGCCACGCCCCCCCCAAGGTCAAACACAAACCTTATGTGGCCCTCAATGAAATCAAGTTTGACACCCCTGATCTAGACCACCATAATATTTAGGCCTATAATAAAAAACTTTTTCCAAAGATTGTTTTAACCAGTCTAGAGCTGGTACAAACTTATTAGAAAATCATAGAAAAATATTAGAAAAAACATGCACAAAGACTTTTATCATGGTGGTAAAGGAGTTCCAGAGCCACTACAAAAATGCCTGGTTGCAGTTAATGACATCCAGGTAGTCAGATTTCCAGGATATCTGGATCAGATTAATTCATTCATTCAAATTCTACAGTCTCTCCCTCACATAAGTGGCTCTGGGTGGCAAATAATCATAAAATTGACAAAGGAGACCTTGGTTTTTAATGTCCTTTAACATTTATGTAATTGTATTGGGACTGTTTTAATTGTAAGCCTCCCTGAGTCCCTCAGGAGATAGGGCGGCATATAAGCCAAATAAATAAATAAATAAATAAATAAATAAATAAATAAATAAATAAATAAATAAACAAACCAAATTAAAATCAAGCACAAGAACTATATATCTATATATCTATATGTATGTATGTATGTATGTATGTATGTGTATGTATATATGTATATATGTATATATATCTGTCTCTGTCTATCTCTATATTTACCGTATTTTTCAGACTATAAGATGCACTCCCCCACCAAAAGTGGATGGAAATGTCTGTGCATCTTTTAAATATTGTGGTGTGTGTGTGTGCAGTGTCGATCAGCTGTTGTAGGTGGCCAGGATCACTGCTGCATTACTGTTTATCACCATCACTGCCGACCATTCGCCGCTGGTCATGGCGATTGATGGAGAATGGGCTGTGGCGAATGGGCCATGGCAAAACATCCTGCGGCAGCAGTGAAAGCCGCAGCAGCAGTGAACAGCCCATGGCAAACCCATGGCAGCAAACCGGCGGAGACGGGCTGGAGGAGAACAGGCCCACGGCAGCAGCAAACAGGCTGCAGAGAATGGGCTGCAGCGATGGTGAATGGGCCATGGGCCATGGCAAATGGGGCCGGCGGCAAAAAGCGAGCCATGGCACCTGGGCAGCAATGGCGGTGAATGGGCAACGGGCTACAGTGAACAGGCCACAGCACCAGTGAACAGCCTGTGGTGAATGGGCAGCAGCAGAGCGAGGCCACGGCAGGGGGCAAGCGGGCCACAGCAGTGGTGAATGCGCAATGGGCTGTGGTGAATGCACTTGAGCTGGTCTACGGCTATAACAAGGTGCCCTACCTATTTTAGAAACACATGTTTTTCTAAATTTTATCTCTCTCTCTCTCTCTCCTTTTCATTTTCATAGGTTTCAAGACTTTGCTGAAAGGAATTTCTGGGAAGTTTAGTAGTGGCGAACTGGTGGCAATTATGGGTCCTTCTGGAGCCGGCAAGTCGACACTTATGAATCTTCTGGCAGGATACAGGTGAGGAAGTATACAAACACCAGCATCTTTTTACCACCAATAGTCTCAAGATGTTAAGTTTGTTGCCAAGATGTACTGTCTTGAAAACAATTTATTGGAAAATATAGGTAACTTAGGTTTATGAGACAGGTTGCATTTCTTTGTCAACTTTAAATATTAACGATGGTTTCTGTCTAAAAAAAAAAGAAAAACCCAGAGGTGGAATAGCTGGAATCAGGGTGAAAGATTGAGGATCTCCTACCTTTTCTTTTCCAGAAGCTGTCTGCAACTTTTCCATTTCCTCTGCTATGATTTATTTTCTAGGAGCACTTGATTTGGCATCTCATCCAAAGCCCTGATCTGTGGGACAGCCTTTGCAACATGTACTGCCATTTTAACAATTACAAATGGGGAAATTATTATCCATTCTTGGCCATGAAGCTTAATGCAGGGGTTGTGACCCACTAATGGGCAGTGAGTTTGTTTGCAACCAGGCTGTGGAAATGGGCAAGTGTATGTGTTGTGTGTGTGTGTGTGTGTGTGTGTTTGTATCTCCACTTGTATGAGCAATGGGTGAATACATGCAGGCATGTAGGTGGAAAGGTTGGGAAACTCTGGCTTAATATACTTAACTTTTAATTATGAAGGTATTTTCAGCCTAAATGTATTAGTCTGTCAGGAACTTCAGAAATGTGAATCCAATACTGTGTGCTATTGGGAGAGTTAGTTTGCATATGATAGTTGCATTTGTGCAAACTTGATAAATACAATTTGTGAGTTGGAGGGCTTTTCCATAATAGCCCTTAAACTGTAGACTCAGACCCTGATAATAATTATTTCCCACTTCACACTTAACTTGCAGATGCTAAAAAAGAACTGACTCTTGTGCTGTCAAAAACCTGAATGTGCAGGCTTGCCTGATTAATCTGATCTAAAAGGCAGGGGCAAAAAAATAGCCTGTTTCTTCTCTTGCTTTCAGGGAGACTGGGATGAAAGGAGAAATTCTCATCAACGGGCAACATCGTGATTTGCGTTCTTTCCGCAAAGTGTCTTGTTACATTATGCAAGATGACATGCTGCTTCCACATCTTACTGTCCAGGAAGCTATGATGGTATGGTTATTAATAACAGTAACCACATACAGTTCTCATTTTTCTGAATTAGCTTCTCCCTGGGTCATGCCATAATTATTCTGCATCAAAGAACATGAAAAGAAATAAGGTGCGTGCAGGAAAAAGTGAAGAGGAATTATGGACAATATAATTACTGTCCCAACTCACAGGAAGATAAATCTTGCATTAGAAAAAGAGAAAAGAGAGAAAGAGAGGGAGGAGGAGGAAGGAAGAAAACAGTAAGCTATATACAGAGTTTGTTGGAAGAAAGGAATATATGAGCTAGAACTGCTGATTTTAAAAACGTTTTATGAAGCTATATTATAAATCACAAAATCTGCACTTTCACAGAGAGTGAATACAGAAACAACTGGAATCCTACTATTTATTTACATATTTTAAAGCTTTTATATGCTGCCCCAAGTCAGTACATTCAAGGCAGATTACCACTATCTCTATTATTCTGTTTCACTGTATGCTAAAATCCTATTTTTTATAACACTAAAGGTCAGTTTATCCATTTTGTTTATATTTTAAAGACAAGACAAAGGGTGTTGGTTTCACTGCATGTGGCTAGTATTAAATAGCCATTGTGTTTCAAACATCCTGCCATCAGTGTATCTGATGCACATGAACTTATTACTTATTTAGCATATAATGAGAACATGACACAGTCCACGTAATTATAAGTAAAACTTCTAAGTGGGTATGGCAATGGCCTCATAACTGCATGTCCAGTTCAGCTATCCAGGCGATCACCTCTGGCATTGCTTCATGCAAATCTTCTAGGGAACCAGACAATGCACATCATGGACAATCTTGCACAAAATTGTGTTTAATACTTTGCATATCAACCTAATCACAACAAGGGAATCTTTCCATCCGACTGATACAGGGCAGAGGCACTTCTTCACTATCATATCTAATTCTGTACAATCTCGACTGAACAAAACAAGTCAGGTCAGAACCAGATGGTTTGGTAGAGGGATCACTAATGGTTAGGCCACACAAGAAGGTACCTTGCATCATTTCTCGTTCTTGGCATTCTATTCTGGTTCATGTTAAGTAAATAGCTGGTCTACGGGATTTCAGTCTCGGGTTGGGTTGTGCATTGTCCTGGGGAATAGGGTGGGCCTTGTTATTCAATATCCTTGACCATAGCTGATTGAGAGCTTATTGTCTTCTAATGTGGGGCAGTATGATATTGCTAAGTACCGGTAACCAGTGCACAGGAGTGGAATGCAATGTGCCAGAGATGATATATATATCGTCTGGCAGATTTGCACATCAACCATTGGATGCTGTTAAGCGCGCGACACATATTCACCTGTGAAATAAATCAAGCTGTTGTTTGTAGACTGTTAGCATCAGTACCCCAGGATATTCCAGCCAGTCTGTTCAGTAAATTGTTGTGGTGTTTCAATTTTGCAGGAACTGCAGAATTGATACTGCAGTACTTTTCAGCAAGTCAATTTTCATATTCTATTCATATCCAATTATTTGTCATTTTCTCTATCATGCTGGAGTAAATAATCAGAATTACTTGACTCTATTGTTGATCAAATATGTCCTTTCTAAGCAAGCATTCAATTTATTTTATTTATTATTTTATTTTATTTGACTTGTATGCAGCCACTCTCCGAAAGGACTCGAACTCACAAATAAAAACATAGAACAATAAATAATTAAGAAAAGATTAAACCTAAACAAGCCAAATCCAACAGTAAAACCCAATTAAAAAATCCCACTAATTTTTTTTAATTACATTTATATGCGGCCCTTCTCCGAGA
>CM019152.1:4736586-4816129 GCA_009733165.1 Naja naja
GTTAAGTTCATTTTCTCCTCCAGAGTTTCTCTTGTAATCTGAATCACACATTCCCTCCTGCACAGCTCTTGCCTGCTATTCTGATTCTCCTCCATATTCACCAGAGGCGACCTCCATCACTAAAAGGTAAAAAACTATTTAATCCTACTATAAGAATAAAAGCCAGATACATGAAGCATTATTCCTAGCTGTCAGGTACGCATAAAATTGTGGAGTTTGCCAGCCATCAGGACAAAAGTGCAGCAGCCGCCACAGAATTTGCCATTTTCATCAGCATGTGAAGAACGCATTGCAAAGTTGTGCCACAAACCTCAACTATTTGAGCCATACAAGGGACAGGTTGCACTGTGACGCTGTGACATGGATGAGATCAGAAAAGGGTCAGGCTCACATCCTAATACTCCCTGATCTAACTCCTCTACATCAAAATGTAGAGCCTTGGTGGTGCAGGCTGTTAAATGCCTAGCACTTATTCCAGCTGCCTGCAATTACTGCAGGCTCAATCCCACCAGGCTCAAGGTTGACTCAGCCTTCCATCCTCTGGGGTAGGTAAATGAGAGGACCCAAGATTGTTGGGGCAATAAGCTGACTCTTGTAAAAATGCCGCTTAGTAATAAGAAGGCATATACAATGGAATGAAGGCTATTGCTGAGCCGCACATTTAAGCCTCCAAAAATTGTAAGCCACCCTGAGTCTCCTGAGAAGGGCTGCATATAAATATGAATTTTTTAAAATGGCTATTGCTGCTTGAAAGCATTTGACATGCATTTGAAAACAATGCCATGACCACAAATTTTATGACATACAGTTCATAATTTTAATTAAGACTAATATCCACTGGAATTTTAAAGATAGGAAACTGAGTTCCAGCTTATGTGATCAAACTGTACTGTTTCAACATCTAAGGCAGCCATGTACACAAATAAGTATCACAAATAAGCAATAATTTGGATACATGGTAGCCATTGAAAATTAAGGAAAAACAGTAATAATTATAAAAGATCTGAGAATCAGATAAGGAATTAGAAAGCACTTTCTAGCAGCTATAAATATAGTGAGCCTCAAAATAAGACCGGGTCTTATTTTCTTTTGACCCCTGAAAAAACAGCTAGGGCTTTTGGGGGTCTCTATTCCCCCCATGTACCGCTATGAGGTAGGAGGTGGGGTGAGTGGCCCCTGTGCCAGCTTCTCAAAGGGTCGCAGCAGGCTATCCCACCATTCACTTAAACAGCTGCTCGCGGGTGCTGCTCAGGCCACCACCTCCGCATGTGGGGCTGCTTTATGGCCAATTTTGGCTGCAAAACAGCAGGAGTCCAAGCAAGTGCCCCATGCGCCAGGCCTCCTCCTTACCTAATAGTGACGGTCACAGCAGGCAATTCCGGCCCATGGAACAGCTGCCTCATGGGTGCTGCTCCAGGCTGCTGCCTCCAGAAAACAAAATGTTACCCTAACTGCGGAGGTCTCCTTGTACAATGCTCTGCGCAGCTTCGGAGCAAACCTCTGCCTTCCCTGCACAGGATTGCAAGAATGGAGGCTCTGAAGGCATGGCGGAGCGCTTGTTGGATGTGCATCTGTGCAGGGCTCCTCTTTAAAGGACAGCGTGCAGGAAATCTGTCCCCCCACACACACACACGTGCAGGTCATCCTTTCAAAGAGGAGTTTCACCATGACAAAGATGTGGCTGAAGGCAGCGTTTGCATTGGGTTGGGTTTCCTTCACGAGGGGGATAATCCCAGGATTGCAATGCTGAAGGCTTGGCAGGAAAATGAGGACGGGGGATTGTCCTGCCTGTCCTCCCTTTCTCGGTCTATGCTGCCCCACACAGAGCTGATAAGAGAGCTGCAGGAGCCAGCTCAGCATAACTCTCTCTTCACACACAAACACACACACACACACAAATAGAGGTCCCTCATCCCCTGATGGCACCCACATCCATTCAGTAACCTGCTTTGCAGCTCCATTCTCCACTATGTGTGCAGGGCAAGAAGTCTGTGCGACTATGGTAAAAATATAGTTGAGATCTTCCAACTTCGGGAGGTTTTTTTTTTTTTCATGAGAAGTTGGAAGGTCTGAACTAGTATTCTTACCACAGTCCCACAGACTTCTGGGATGTAATGCCTTTGAGGTGAGTGGGGGGTATTAGGTCACAAACTGACCTTGAATGAATGTAAATTGTTCAGATGATACAATCAACATGAAAGTTTAGAGGTACAGCTACCAGTATAATCCTGAAATCTAATATGTATTCATTTGTTAAAGGGCATATTATAGGAGAGTTTGTGAAAAGCAGGTAACTATGCAGAGGAAACAAAGTTAAAAAAAACTGCAGAATTCCTGAAATTGTTTAAAATGATTTTTAAAATTAAGGCTGATCAGCACATTTAAACATGGACTCTATTTCAATGTTCATGCAGAATGATAGCTTTAATAATCAACACTTCCAAAGTAAAATATTTGAAAAAGTGTCACACATTTGACCTTCCTAATCAAATTCTATTTTCAGTATGTAAAGTTGTAAAGTATACCCATCAATTAATGTAAATTGATTGTGGCTGCCCCATTCCTCTGGAATGTATGCTTATTTCAATATGAATATAAAATTATCCCCCAAAATCAAGCATGCCTTGACCTTCTGTATTTTTAATCATCAAAGAGAAGGAAAAATTCAAAATATAGCTCTGTTGTCTTTTTACTTGCTTTTTATTTCAAAGGGTTTTTTTTTAAATGAATAGATCTGGCAATTCTAGCTACCACTAGAGGATATAAGATATAATAAATACATACCATATAATTACTATGCATAGGTATTTATATATATATACACACAGACACAAACAGACACACAACACACACAGAAATTCAGTATCATTCTCAAAGCTTGTGAAAGAAGTGAGAACCTTCATCATTTTGCTCACCAAAATCTGCTGGATTGTGATATGTTGGACAATTTAAACCCAAATTCTCAAATAAGGACTAAATTTAATACTTTTTCACGTAAACGACATTGCCCTTGGCTCAAGACGTAGAGCTGAAATAAAGAAAAACAAGAAATGATGAAGAATATTTCTGTCTATTTCAGATTAGAAAATCTATTACAAAAAATATTATTTAATTTAAAGGAGAGACACTGACATACAAATCTCCAGGATGTTAATATACTTACTAAGAACCAATAAGATTTTACAGTATATAATATCTGTTTCCAGGTTTAACTATTAAAGATATTTCTTGATTTTAATTTATTAATCCTCTCCTCATATACATAAAACATTTATTTTCATGCCTAGCCTTGTTTTGTGCAACATTTTTCATATCAACATTTTTTCTAGGTAGCTTTTAAATTAGCCCTAAACTTTAACTAACAAAATTATTTGTTACATATGTTAGCATGCATGTAACACTAGGGTTAATGTATCTAATTTCTAATCCCATTTTTTCTCATCAAATTTCCTAAATACACAAAGTCTTCAATTTCTCAACAATTTCCTAATTCCACTATATTATATTTTAATGGCTGACAAATTTCAATATGTTAAATACTTTTTTCTTATTACAAATGGACTACTAATTTTGATATGAATTGTTAAGCTGTAATTGTTAAACTTATTGGCAATCTACTCCAAAGACTTACTTCACCTCACAGATATGTTTGCCCTAACTTCACAGATCAGTCACCTTCATGAAGAGTTATGATATATCTGATCTATCTCAATAAACAGATTTAAAGAACAGCAGTTATTGTCATCAAGCAAAGCAGTCATTCTGCTCAGTTGAAAAATAAACATCCATCAAAATAAAGGATGTCTTAATTACATCTGCATAAACCTATTACATATCATATGTGGAACATAATAAAGTCCGAAGTCTAAGAAAGGTTGAGTGAGAGTTAAAAAGCTGCATGAGTGCAAATGTGGGTGAACTTAGCAATATCTCGTGTTTTATTCCTGTGCGAAACATGAGGACTGGTAGATCTTCAAGGCAGCACTTCTCTTTCTTGATATCTGACGAAAGCTACCCTTTCAAACCTCATCTCCCTTATGAAATGAAACATCCTCACTTATATTCATCAAAATGATATAGCTATTTTCACGCAGCTGCTTTGGTTCTCAGATCTAATAAGCAAAGCAGATTGGCCCTGCCTAGATTTTTTGCAAAGGCAGAATATTACATCAAAGCTGCAGTGGATTTCTGTGGGAAACCACCTTATTAAAGCAAATTACTTTAATATTTAGGAATGATTTATATACTCCTAATGAGTGCATCTACTACACTGTAAGCATTTTGAAGGAACAGCTGGCAGAAGATAACTTCTCTATTCTCTGTTCTAACTGATTCCCAAAGAAATTCAACTGCGTTGACTCACCCTTTTCTGCAGGTGACGTACAAGTAAAACTCAAAAAATTAGAATATCGTGCAAAAGTTCATTTATTTCAGTAATGCAACTTAAAAGGTAAAACTAATATATGGGATAGACTCATTACATGCAAAGCAAGATAGTTCAAGCCGTGATTTATCATAATTGTGATGATTATGGCTGACAGCTCATGAAAACCCAAATCTACAATCTCAGAAAATTAGAATGTTACATGCAATCAATAAAACAAGGATTGTACAATATTGGACCTCTGAAAAGTATAAGCATGCATATGTCCTCAGTACTTGGTTTGGGCCCCTTTGGCAGCAATTACTGCCTCAATGCGGCGTGGCATGGAAGCTATCAGCCTGTGGCACTGCTGAGGTGTTATGGAAGACCAGGATGCTTCAATAGTGGCCTTCAGCTCTTCTGCATTGTTCGGTCTCATGTCTCTCATCTTTCTCTTGACAATGCCCCATAGATTCTCTACGGGGTTCAGGTCAGGCGAGTTTGCTGGCCAATCAAGCACAGTAATCCCATGGTCATTGAACCAGGTTTTGGTGCTTTTGGCAGTGTGGGCTGCTGGAAAATGAAGTTAGCATCCCCATAAAGCTCATCTGCAGAAGGAAGCATGAAGTGTTCCAAAATCTCCTGGTAGACGGCTGCATTGACCCTGGACTTAATGAAGCACAGTGGACCAACACCAGCAGATGACATGGCTCCCCAAATCAACACAGACTGTGAAAACTTCACACTGGACTTCAAGCATCTTGCAGTGTGTGCCTCTCCATTCTTCCTCCAGACTCTGGGTCCTTGGTTTCCAAATGAGATGCAAAAGTTGCTCTCATCAGAAAAGAGGACTTTGGACCACTGAGCAACAGACCAGGTCTGTTTTTCTTTAGCCCAGGTAAGACGCTTCTGACGACATTTGAAGCCCATGTCCAGGATCCGTCTGTGTGTGGTGGCTCTTGATGCACTGACTCCAGCCTCAGTCCACTCCTTGTGAAAGTCCCCAACACTTTTGAATGGCCTTTTCCTGACAATCCTCTCCAGCTGCGGTCATCCCTGCTGCTTGTGCACCTTTTTCTTCCACACTTTCCCTTCCACATAACTTTCTATTAATGTGCTTTGATACAGCACTTTGGGAACGTCCAACTTCTTTTGCAATTACCTTTTGAGGCTTTCCCTCCTTATGGAGGGTGTCAATGATGGTTTTCTGCACAACTGTCAGGTCAGCAGTTTTTCCCATAATTGTGATTCCTACTGAACCAGACTGAGAGACCATTTAAAGGCTCAGGAACCCTTTGCAGGTGTTATGGCTTAATTAGCTGATTAGAGTGGGGCACCTGGAGCCTAGAATATTGCACCTTTTCACAATATTCTAATTTTCTGAGATTGTGGATTTGAGCTGTAAGCCGTAATCATCACAATTATGGCAAATCATGGCTTGAACTATCTTGCTTTGCATGTCATGAGTCTATCTCATATATTAGTTTCACCTTTTAAGTTGCATTACTGAAATAAATGAACTTTTGCACGACATTCTAATTTTTCGAGTTTCACCTGTATTACAGGTTTCCTCTATGGATGATTGTTAAATATGATGCTAACAAAGGATCTTTTAATAATGAGGAAAGGCCTTTTCAAGACCAGGATCCAAGTGGCTATGACACAGTGTGCACATATACATGTCTTTCAGCCCTATGATTCTACCTGATCGAAAAGTTCAAAGAGTTTGGCACTGGGCTGATGGATAGTGCAGATGATGGACCGGCCACCCTGGGCTAAAGCCTTCATGAGAGAGACAACTTGAAAGCAAGATGCACTGTCCAGGCCACTATGGAAAAAATGAAGAAAACACAGTTTGTCCACTTTGTTCTTTTAATATCCAAAACTGATCATATATATCTATATCTATATCTATATCTATATCTATATCTATATCTATATCTATATCTATATCTATATCTATATCTATATCTGTCTGTCTGTCTATCTATCTATCTATCTATCTATCTATCTATCTATATACACATACATATATATATACACATATATAAGCAAAATACCACTCACGCATCATCACAAAATCTCCAGAACTGTAAAGCCTACAAACTTGAAATTTGGCACATATGTTCCTCTTGATTTCTAGCAGAGGTGATATTCAGCAGGTTCTGACCAGTTCTGAAGAACTGGTAGCAGAAATTTTGAGTAGCTTGGAGAACTGGCAAATCCCACCTCTGACTGGAGATTTTACAATATCCTTCCCCTGCCATGCCACCAAGCCACGCCCACAGAACCAGTAGTAAAAAAAAATTTGAATCCCACCACTGACTTCTAGGTGCTCATTAAGAAAGGATTTTTCAAAATGACCATCAGAGCATTAGTATTTTGTATATTATTATTAACACGCTCTGATGCTAAGGAGTTCTGCTCCCCCTCCCCCCCCGAAAAGAAATCTGTTCCAAATGCAAAACACAAGCAGAGGAGTTTCAGTTTCAGTTTCACAGCACCAACCAGCTTTAGTACAGAACAGTTGAGCTAAGCCACGCCCAGGCTCCTTGCTGTCTCCTTGCTCACACAGCAAATACTGCTTCAGTTTCCAAACAGCCCTCAATCCTCTCACACACTGAGAGTACACTAGCCAGATGAATACAGATGGATGCTGGTAGGCAGAGGCAGAATTTTCCCCCCTTATTTTCCTCCCCAAAAACTAAGCCCGACCACATAGTTTCATAGCGAAGCATGGGTATCGAGCTAGTAATATTGTGTGTGATACATGTTCACATATCTCAGCCCATTCTATGTTGGAGTGTCATGAACCCAGAGCAAATTAACCTCTCATTTTGGGAATTTTGAAAGGGCTGGCATATATTCAATTAATCAAAGTTATTTGATAGGAAAGTACTTTTGTCAAATAGTACTTTCTGAATACAAATGAGATATTGGAAAAAGAGAAATACAGAAAACTCACATGATTCATTTTGTAAAGCAGAAATTATTCAATATAAACAACGGCCAAGCATGTAATTATTACAATGCTACCAGCAACCTCTAGATCACACTATATTGGGTGCTACCTACTATCTCAGCTTATCCTGGTCCTTTTTGTAGAGAAGAAACCAAGTCTGGACTGTAGCTACCAACATTTTTATTGCCTTGTTTTTTACATTTATTGGATGCCCTGAGAGCTTCTTGAAAATGTAGGAGGTTGTCCCTCTGCTTTAGAGTATGTTGCATGGTCATTTTTTCCATTTTAAAATAGGGAGATTGGCAAGTGACAAGAATATGTCCATGAACCTCCTTGTATTCTCAGTGCCAAATAGTTTGTTGTCGTTGCATCTGCTGTTGTTATTATTAGGGTTGTTTAAAAAAAAAGAACTTGGGACCAACTCATGAAGTCATGGTGGTCAATGAATATAGGCATATGCTGGGTATATTTTTCTTTTTCTTTTGGAACTCAAGGTAGTATTTCACAATCCACATACACTGTACTTAATGAAGAGATAAAGGATATATTAACACAGTAATACATACTGACATTGTAGTTATCTGATAGGAAGGCAAGACTTTATTTTCCAATAATCACTGTAAGTGGCTAGAGATGCAAACAATTGCAGAGTGTACTCTGAAATATATGAATGTTTCTAGCCTGAAGACTAGCTGTTGCTTGGGAGGACCAGCTATCCCGTAAATTTAACCTTTTAAAAATGAAATCTAGTTTCTTTGTTTTCCTAACCATGCAACTACCGTGTTTCCCCGAAAATAAGACACTGTCTTATATTTTTTTTGGCTCCCAAAACACACTAGGTCTTATTTTCGGGTAGGTC
This sequence comes from Naja naja, assembly GCA_009733165.1. Classification (NCBI taxonomy): domain Eukaryota; kingdom Metazoa; phylum Chordata; class Lepidosauria; order Squamata; family Elapidae; genus Naja; species Naja naja. The sequence goes on from CM019152.1 coordinate 4,744,771, forward strand.
TTATATATTTATGGTGCCAAATAGTGGGTGTGAGTGTGTAGGGGGTGTTTCGCGGTGCACGTTGCTCCCTGAAAAGTCTTCCTGGAACTGGAGATTTACACTAGGTCTTATTTTCGGGGTAGGTCTTATATTAGGGCAGGTTTAGAAAATAGTGCTAGGTCTTACTTTCAGGGTAGGTCTTATTTTCGGGGAAACACGGTACTTATTCTTACTTTCTCATTCTTTCTCCTTTTTTCCCTTTCTTTCATGCTGTAGCTACTCTACTTTGTCCCATCTCCATCCTTTTCCCATTTTGCTTTTGACACCTACAAGGAAGTGCCTGTTCCTGTGCATGAGTTATTTATTTATTTATTTATTTATTTATTTATTTGGATTTATATGCTGCCCCATCTCCGGGGGGGACTCGGCTTACACAAAAACATATATACAATATATAAACTTATTCCAAAATTTACCCAATCCAAATAATTATAAAATATTAAAATATCCCAATATTAAAATCTTCAACCCCGCTCAATCCAGGCCGGCCTGTGAAAACAGCCAAGTCTTGAGATCACGGTGGAAGGAGAGCAGGTCAGGGGCCAGACGTAGCTCCAGAGGTAGCTGGTTCCAAAGGGTGGGCCTCACAGAGAAGGCCCTCCCGGGGACCACCAACCGACATTGCCTGGCTGACGCACCCCAGGAGGGCCTGCCTGTGGGAGGCGTGCAGGCGATTGGACCTCGATGCTGGTAGGAGGCACTCCTGCAAGTACCCGACCCAAGCCATGCAGGGCTTTATAGGTTTATGTTTGATAGAATGAAAGCTAACATATAAAGATGGAAATCCATGAATTTTACAACTCAAGTATCTTGTTTTACAGATAACTGAACAATATTGATGATTAATTAAATTTATAGGATTATTTGTCTTAAGTATGTCGAGTTGGTGTTTGATTTTAGCATCAAAATATTTTGTATTTGATTCTGATTTACATGCACATATTTATTGGACTTATTTAGGCAAGTTTCAGTATTGGTTTCATCTGGCGTTGACAATCCTAGCTTGACAAGGTGAGGAAGCTGAGCATTACACCAAATTTTTATCTGTATTTTAGTATATTTGTCTTATCCTCCCTTTGGAGGGAAAGCATACCTTAAATTCAGGATTATATTCAACTTGATATAATACATAAATGCACAAAGTGAATTTCCACAGTCAAAGGTCTCTTTTTCTTTAAATAAATCTGTTTGAAATTTAAAATTAAAATAACAAGAGGATACTTTTAACTTTTAATACTTTAATATTAAAATCATAAATGTTTTAAAGCGTGTTTGTAATAATTGTCAGCCTTTTACTCCAGAACACAAATTACCTGGTTGGTTCATCAAAAACATAACTGGTGGGTTGTTCACCAATTCCAAAGCAATTGCAAGCTTTCTCTGCCCTCCTGAAAGGCTACCAGTGAATACTGGCACAGGACAACAAACCCAAAGCTGTCAGGATCTCATTCACCTGTGAAGAGTAACAACATAAAGGAAACTTCGGTAATAATTTCTGTAATTGTATTCATATCAAGGGCCTTGGTGGTGCAGGCTGTTAAATGCCTAGCACTTAAGTTCCAGCTGCCTGCAATTATTGCAGGCTCGAATCCCACCAGGCTCAAAGTTGACTCAGCCTTCCATCCTCCCAGGGTAGGTAAACTGAGGACCCAAGATTGTTGGGGGCAATAAGCTGACTTTGTAAAAAAAAATGCCGCTTAGTAATAAGCAGGCATATACAATGGAATGAAGGCTATTGCTGAGCACATTGGGTTGTGCTCCAAACATTGTAAGCCCCCTGAGTCTCGGAGAAGGGCGCATACAAATCTAATTAAAAATAAAATAAAAATATCACAATAGTGATCTCTGAAACATAAATATCTGAAACTAGGAAGTGGATAGGTAAATACTTTATTAAAATTCTAATATGACAGCTCTAAAGTATTAGGAAGCACATTGTTTAATATTTAGTTAAACGTAGTTCAACAGTTTGCAAGTTGCTATTTCTAATTATTGTTAAAGTTGTAAGGAAACAAGACTAAGTAGTCATTTTGGATGAAAACTATGACCCTATTCTACTATTATCCATGTATTATACATTCTGCTAAAGATCTATTTTACATTTATTAGAGGTCCCTTTCTCATTTCTCATTTAAAAATCGGATGAAAGATTGGGATTACCAAATCTGGACTGCAAAAATGAATGTCAGAATTTCAGCAAAGCACCTTTGTATTCCTTTATTTCCATCTTTATCGGCTGAGATATAGTTTAGTCCATGCACATCTTCCACAAATATCCATTTAATTTCTTTCTAAGTATGTCTGGATCTTCAGCACCTCTCCTAATTTTATCACATAACAACCACCCTTTTGAGTCAGTTAGGCTGAAAGAGAGTGATGGCCTTAAGTTGGCCACTGAGTTTGATAAATGAATAGACTTTGGCTCTCCTGATCTCTTATCGCTATACCAGGCAGGCTCTCAGGTGAAAAGCATCTTATACCACCAGCTCAAACCCTAAGATCCAGCTGAGAACTCAAATTTCATGTTCAACGAAGAGTTCCTGTCATTGCACAAATTCTTCTATATGTACATTTCCCATATTTCTTCCATTCAGTCTTTTCATCCTACTGATTTTAATTACATAAGTTATATGCAAACTGGATATCATCTGCATTCAACATTTCATAAATCTGGTCAAAAAAAGAAAAAAAAATTCTATAAAATCTTCTAAATATACTACTTTTACATATACAAATAACACTTTCAGATATAAAAAGCATATTGTGTTTCCTTCTAAAAGAAAATAAGTATCACATTTTAAGTCAGAACATACCATTTCTCTCCTGCCTTCATCTTTTTCTTGAAGTTTCAGATGGGCAGACACCTGAAATAGTAGAATATTATACTTATTAAGTCAATTTATTTGTGGGGAGGATGTCAGCCATGCAAAGTACTTACCCAATTCCTATAATACAGTATAGGTCTTTTGAAACTAACGTGGGTGCTTATTTCAAATACATAGCTACCGTGTTTCCCCGAAAGTAAGACACTGTCTTATATTTTTTGGCTCCCAAAACACACTAGGTCTTATTTTCAGGGTAGGTCTTATATATTTATGGTGCCAAATAGTGGGTGTGAGTGTGTGTGGGGGGTGTTTCGCGGGTGCACGGTTGCTCCCTGAAAAGTCTTCCTGGAACTGGAGATTTACACTAGGTCTTATTTTCGGGGTAGGTCTTATATTAGGGCAGGTTTAGAAAATAGTGCTAGGTCTTACTTTCGGGGTAGGTCTTATTTTCGGGGAAACACGGTATTACTGTATAGAAGCCAGGAAATAAATCCTTACGAGATGAAATATTATCAATAGTTTCAATTAGGATCAATATTTGTTAGAGTAATGTGAGAAGCTTGCAGGTTGTCAGATCTGCCATTGCATCGCTTCAGCCCTGCTTTGCTTCAATGGCATCCTGCCATAAAAGGGGGCAGGGAGTAGTAAGGGGATATAGGGAGGGGGGGAAATGACAGGAACCAGAGATGCCAGCCCGGATCAGAGCCTGGCAGATCCAAAGACACAGGCATGAGAGCTGAATGTGAACACCCGCCAAAGAGGTGCCAAACTTTAGGATTGTTACCAAAACACCCAGTTTGAATGCCACTGGACACTGACAAAAGCATCAAGGGGAGAAGGCCCAGGAGACGGGGAAAGCACTGAGTTTACACGGTAATATTCAGATCCGGCCTTGCTTATACTGAACACCTTTTGGCTTTATTAAAAGTATACATTTCTCTATAAATGGAGTGGAGGGTCTTTCTTTCTTAAATGCCCAAGCTGGCTTGACACAGGTATTCATGGGGATAAAAAAAAATCCACCTTTAACTGAATCATCTCTTCAAGAAACTACTTGGAAACATTTGATCTGAAATATAATCTATATATATTATATAATATATATATATATATTATATAATATATAATCTGAAGATTATATATACTGTTATTATAATAATTCTGCTTAGAAAAATAATATTTTCCAAAGCTGTGAATGCATTTATGTATACTACACACACCCACACCCGCTAAATATTTGATTTGATTCTGTTGCAGTTCAAGAGAGCTAATCACATAGTTCAAGACTTGCAAGTTTTGGTATATTTTTAAGGTTGAGATACACATATCTTTGTAAGATTTACCTGTTCAATTCAGCATGTGTAACACAATGCTGAAAAAGACCAGATTTTAATTTCAAATTGAAGAGCTTTGGTGGCTCAGGCTGTTAAATGCCTGCTCTTAAGATCCAGCTGCCTACAACTGCTTAGGCTCGAATCCCACCAGGCTCAAGGTTGACTCAACCTTTCATCCTCTCGGGGTAGGTAAATTGAGGACCCAAGATTGTTGGGGGCAATTAGCTGACCTTGTAAAAATGCCGCTTAGTAATAAGCAGGTATATACAATGGAATGAAGGCTATTCCTGAGCACATTGGGTTGTGCTCCAAAATTGTAAGCAGCCTGAGTCTTCGGAGAAGGGCATATAAATGTAATTAAAAAAAAAAATTGGGTGGGATTTTTTAATTGGGTTTTTTTACTGTTGGATTTGGCTTGTTTAGGTTTAATCTTTTCTTAATTATTTATTGTTCTATGTTTTTTATTTGTGAGCCACCCCGAGTCCTTTCGGAGAGTGGCGGCATACAAGTCAAATAAAATAAAATAATAAATAAAATAAATTGAATGCTTGCTTAGAAAGGACATATTTGATCAACAATATAGAGTCAAGTAATTCTGATTATTTACTCCCAGCATGATAGAGAAAATGACAAATAATTGGATATGAATAGAATATCATGAAAATTGACTGGCTGAAAAGTACTGCAGTATCAATTCTGCAGTTCCTGCAAAATTGAAACACCACAACAATTTACTGAACAGACTGGCTGGAATATCCTGGGGTACTGATGCTAACAGTCTACAAACAACAGCTTGATTTATTTCACAGGTGAATATTGTGTCAGTGTGCGGCTTAACAGCATCCAATGGTTGATGTGCAAATCTGCCAGACGATATATATATCATCTCTGGCACATTGCATTCCACTCCTGTGCACTGGTTACCGGTACTTAGCAATATCATACTGCCCCACATTAGAAGACAATAAGCTCTCAATCAGCTATGGTCAAGGATATTGAATAACAAGGCCCACCCTATTCCCCAGGACAATGCACAACCCAACCCGAGACTGAAATCCCGCAGACCAGCTATTTACTTAACATGAACCAGAATAGAATGCCAAGAACGAGAAATGATGCAAGGAACCTTCTTGTGTGGCCTAACCATTAGTGATCCCTCTACCAAACCATCTGGTTCTGACCTGACTTGTTTTGTTCAGTCGAGATTGTACAGAATTAGATATGATAGTGGAAGAAGTGCCTCTGCCCTGTATCAGTCGGGATGGAAAGATTCCCCTTGTTGTGATTGTGGTGCTGATATGCAAATTATTAAACATAATTTGCAAGATTGTCCATGATGTGCATTGTCTGGTTCCCTAGAAGATTTGCATGAAGCAATGCCAGAGGTGATCGCCTGGATAGCTGAACTGGACATGCAGTTATGAGGCCATTGCCATACCCACTTAGAAGTTTTACTTATAATTACGTGGACTGTGTCATGTTCTCATTATATGCTAAATAAGTAATAAGTTCATGTGCATCAGATACACTGATGGCAGGATGTTTGAAACACAATGGCTATTTAATACTAGCCACATGCAGTGAAACCAACACCCTTTGTCTTGTCTTTAAAATATAAACAAAATGGATAAACTGACCTTTAGTGTTATAAAAAATAGGATTTTAGCATACAGTGAAACAGAATAATAGAGATAGTGGTAATCTGCCTTGAATGTACTGACTTGGGGCAGCATATAAAAGCTTTAAAATATGTAAATAAATAGTAGGATTCCAGTTGTTTCTGTATTCACTCTCTGTGAAAGTGCAGATTTTGTGATTTATAATATAGCTTCATAAAACGTTTTTTAAAATCAGCAGTTCTAGCTCATATATTCCTTTCTTCCAACAAAACTCTGTATATAGCTTACTGTTTTCTCTTTCCTTCCTTCCTCCCTCCCTCCTCTTTCTTTCTCTTTTTTTCTTTCTCTCTTTTTTCTAATGCAAGATTTATCTTCCTGTGAGTTGGGACAGTAATTATATTGTCCATAATTCCTCTTCACCCTTTTTCCTGTACGCACCTTATTTCTTTTCATGTTCTTTGATGCAGAATAATTATGGCATGACCCAGGGAGAAGCTAATTCAGAAAAATGAGAACTGTACGTGGTTACTGTTATTAATAACCATACCATCATAGCTTCCTGGACAGTAAGATGTGGAAGCAGCATGTCATCTTGCATAATGTAACAAGACACTTTGCGGAAAGAACGCAAATCACGATGTTGCCCGTTGATGAGAATTTCTCCTTTCATCCCAGTCTCCCTGAAAGCAAGAGAAGAAAGAAACAGGCTATTTTTTTGCCCCTGCCTTTTAGATCAGATTAATCAGGCAAGCCTGCACATTCAGGTTTTTGACAGTACAAGAGTCAGTTCTTTTTTAGCATCTGCAAGTAAGTGTGAAGTGTGAAATAATTATTATCAGGGTCTGAGTCTACAGTTTAAGCCCTCCAACTCACAAATTGTATTTATCAAGTTTGCACAAATGCAACTATCATATGCAAACTAACTCTCCCGATAGCACACAGTATTGGATTCAGATTTCTGAAGTTCCTGACAGACTAATACATTTAGGCTGAAAATACCTTCATAATTAAAAGTTAAGTATATTAAGCCAGAGTTTCCCAACCTTTCCACCTACATGCCTGCATGTATTCACCCATTGCTCATACAAGTGGAGATACACACACACACACAACACATACACTTGCCCATTTCCACAGCCTGGTTGCAAACAAACTCACTGCCCATTAGTGCGTCGCAACCCCTGCATTAAGCTTCATGGCCAAGAATGGATAATAATTTCCCCACTTGTAATTGTTAAAATGGCAGTACATGTTGCAAAGGCTGTCCCACAGATCAGAGCTTTGGATGAGATGCCAAATCAAGTGCTCCTAGAAAATAAACCATAGCAGAGGAAATGGAAAAGTTGCAGACAGCTTCTGGAAAAGAAAGGGTAGGAGATCCTCAATCTTTCACCCTGATTCCAGCTATTCCACCTCTGGGTTTTTCTTTTTTTTTTTAGACAGAAACCATCGTTAATATTTAAAGTTGACAAAGAAATGCAACCTGTCTCATAAACCTAAGTTACCTATATTTTCCAATAAATTGTTTTCTCGCACAGTACATCTTGGCAACAAACTTAACATCTTGAGACTATTGGTGGTAAAAAGATGCTGGTGTTTGTATACTTCCTCACCTGTATCCTGCCAGAAGATTCATAAGTGTCGACTTGCCGGCTCCAGAAGGACCCATAATTGCCACCAGTTCGCCACTACTAAACTTCCCAGAAATTCCTTTCAGCAAAGTCTTGAAACCTATGAAAATGAAAAGGAGAGAGAGAGAGAGATAAAATTTAGAAAAACATGTGTTTCTAAAATAGGTAGGGCACTGATCAGCTGTTCTAGGCGGCTGGGATCACCACCACTCATTCGCTGCTGCCCATTCATTGCTGCCCATTTGCCGTCGCCACAGTGCATTCACCACAGCCCATTGCCCATTCACCACTGCTGTGGCCCGTTTGCCCCTGCCGTGGCCCGTTTGCTGCTGCCCATTCACCACAGGCTGTTCACTGGTGCTGTGGCCTGTTCACTGTAGCCCGTTGCCCATTCACCGCCATTGCTGCCCAGGTGCCATGGCTCGTTTGCCGTCGCCGCGGCCCATTTGCCATGGCCCATTCACCATCGCTGCAGCCCATTCTCTGCAGCCTGTTTGCTGCTGCCGTGGCCTGTTCTCCGCAGCCCGTTCTCCGCCGCCGGTTTGCTGCCATGGGTTTGCCATGGGCTGTTCACTGCTGCTGCGGGCTCTTCACTGCTGCCGCAGGATGTTTGCCATGGCCCATTCGCCACAGCCCATTCTCCATCAATCGCCATGACCAGCGGCGAATGGTCGGCAGTGATGGTGATAAACAGTAATGCAGCAGTGATCCTGGCCACCTACAACAGCTGATCGACACTGCACACACACACACCCGCCACAATATTCGCTCTAAAAGATGCACAGACATTTCCATCCACTTTTGGTGGGGGAGTGCATCTTATAGTCTGAAAAATACGGTAAATATAGAGATAGACAGAGACAGATATATATACATATATACATATACATCCTCCTGGATGCTCGGCTCCGGTTGGAGGAGCAGGTGGGGCCGTCGCCAGGGGCCTTTGCCCAGCTTCGCCTGGTTCGCCAGCTGCCCTTTTCTGGACCGAGATGCCCTGCGACGGTTACTCATGCCCTTGTTACCTCCAGACTCGACTACTGCAACGCTCTCTATTTAGGACTGCCCTTGCATACCATCCGAGATTGCAGCTGGTGCAGAATGCGGCGGCGGGTGGTGATGGGAGTTTCCCGTTCTCCCATGTTACCCCCTCCTCGCGCTGCCTTCATTGGCTACCGGTTGCGCTCCGGTGAGATTCAAGGTTTTAGTGTTAACATTCAAAGTCCTTCATGACATGGGTCCCCAATATTTAAGGGAGCGGCTCCTGCCGACATCAAATGCCAACCGCCCTGTGCGAGCACATAGGCAAGGACTCCTTGGGGTCCCATCGGCTGGCCAATGCCGCTGGCGGTCCCCGACGAGCCTATTCTATAGCGCCCCAGACCTCTGGAACCAACTTCCGCTGGAGCTCCGTCTGGCCCCTGACCTCCGCACCTTCCGCCATGACTTGAAGACCTGGTTGTTTAACCAATCCGGGTTGTGATTTTCTGGGACGGGATGGTTTTTATGGGATAGTTTTAAGGGATATTTTATGGGTGTACTGTAATTGTAATGGGGCTTATTTAGTTTAATCTGCTTTTATTTATTTATTGTTGTTGTTGTTTTGTAAGCAGCCCGAGTCTTCGGAGATGGGGCATATAAGTCCCATTAATAAATAAATAAATAATAAATATATACATACACATACATACATACATACATATAGATATATAGTTCTTGTGCTTGATTTTAATTTGGTTTGTTTATTTATTTATTTATTTATTTATTTATTTATTTATTTATTAGGCTTATATGCGCCTATCTCCTGAGGGACTCAGGGCTTACAATTAAAACAGTCCCAATACAATTACATAAATGTTAAAGGACATTAAAAACCAAGGTCTCCTTTGTCAATTTTATGATTATTTGCCACCCAGAGCCACTTATGTGAGGGAGAGACTGTAGAATTTGAATGAATGAATTAATCTGATCCAGATATCCTGGAAATCTGACTACCTGGATGTCATTAACTGCAACCAGGCATTTTTGTAGTGGCTCTGGAACTCCTTTACCACCATGATAAAAGTCTTTGTGCATGTTTTTTCTAATATTTTTCTATGATTTTCTAATAAGTTTGTACCAGCTCTAGACTGGTTAAAACAATCTTTCAGTTGTTACAGAAAAAGCTTTTTATTATAGGCCTAAACATTATGGTGGTCTAGATCAGGGGTGTCAAACTCGATTTCATTGAGGGCCACATAAGGTTTGTGTTTGACCTTGGGGGGGGCGTGGCCAGGGGCATGGCCAGTCCTAGAGGAGACAGATGTGCGCCTTGCCTCCCCACAGCTTAAAATTTGGGGGGGGGAATTGCACATGTGGGGTGCTGAGGGAATCGGTGCCTGAAGTGAGAGGAGAGCGCGGGCTGAATGGGCGGGAAGGAGTACTGGACTTCCAGCACTTGTGCGAACTCGGGAACTTAAGCGGAAGCATGTTGCATGCCTTAACAAGCCAGCTGGTAGCCTCTGGGGTCTGGATGGTTGGCTGCAGCCAGAGTATATTTTGTCAGCCCAAGTGGGGGAGGCTGGAATGGTATGTAGGAAATCGTCCTGCCTCTGCAGCATCGGCCCACCTGCACCATCTCACCTTGCCATGAGTGACGTTGAGTTGGCCATGCCCACTCAGTCATATGACACCCACCCCAGCCACACCCACCCAACCAGTTCACTAGGAAGAACCAGTTGTTAAATTACTTGAATCCCACCACTGTGTAATTTGATGGAAAAATGTAAAAGGGGAAGTGTTATGTATGTAGGTTTGAATGTTATTGGTTTATTTGAACTGTTCTTGTAAAATGTCAAAAGGTATTGGTTTAAATAGTGCGGGAAGAAACCCTGCACTCCCATTGGCTGGCAACTACGGCTGCAGGCTATAAGAGGCAGCCGTAGCCAAGCCAGGACGGGTCCATTTGAGCTGTAGTCACTTAATAAACTCTTTGCTGGAACTCCTCGCGTCTGACTCTTCATGCAAACTTAACACTGGCGAGATATGGAATCAATGAGAATATTCATTTCTGGTAAACATGACTTTGCATGATCAATTTTGTACTACAACAGTAATAGAGTAAGTCCCTCAAGAACTATAGTCTATCATTAAGGAAGAAAAATATTAAGATGAAGAAAATACAGAGAAGAATGAGTTGAAAACCATTTTTTGTGTATTTCCCCTACTTGAAGATTTAGGAGATTTCTAAAGTGATTTTAGAAAGCTGGATGGCATTTATCAGAGAGCAGGCTGTGACAGAATTATTTTCTTTTTCATTGTTTTGCATCATTACCTTTTCCCTGCTTCTTAATCACAAAGCAAAGTTAGCTGACCAAGCTAAAAAGAAGCACCAGCCCATTGGCTAATAACTGCAAAAGGAGTAATTTGCCAGGTTCTCAGATAGACAGTGCCTTTTTTCCTTATTTCTTTCAGCAATCAAAATTGTTTGGGAGGTGCAAAACATATGCATATAAATATTCCTACTACCACAAAGTTATTAACTTCAGCACCAATAAACATACTTGGATGATGATTACTTAAAAGCTTCCTTGATAATTTTAGCAAAGGTTGCATTTTAATTTGGTGAATAGATTCATATAATGAATACAATAAGGTATGTAGATCTTGAATAGGCATAAAGGCATTTATATGTAGGATTGTGTATGTGTACTGTTGGAAGGAAAATCTATCTGGTTCAGTTCCAAGCTGGGTGAAAGACTCTGGAAACAACATGGAGGTTAACTGGAAAGAAAATGTATTGAACAGAACCACAAAGATCACGTGTAGTTCTGGGTCAGCTGAACAACAGGTTGAATGAGTGGATGGATCTTTATAGGTTTATGGTGACTTTGAAGTTTGAATTGTTCTGGTGTTATGCAATGAAGGGGCTTGTGTTCTGAAAGGGTGTTGGGCAATTCCTAATTGTAGCAAATGGCTTTTGTCCTGTGTTGGATCTTGGGTGAGGGGCTGCTTCTAATCCTACCATTTTGCCTTTGTTAGCTGTCAAACTTCGCTGCAAGGAGTTTCGAAATATCCTGTCTTGAATGGGCACTCTGCTGGCAGTATTTGCTTTGCTGATGAATAGAGCCATCTATATACCGTGTTTCCCCGAAAATAAGACCTACCCCGAAAGTAAGACTAGCACTATTTTCTAAACCTGACCTAATATAAGACCTTAAACCTAGTGTAAATCTCCAGTTCCAGGAAGACTTTTCAGGGAGCAACTGTGCACCCGTGAAACACCCCCCCTACACACTCACACCCACTATTTGGCACCATAAATATATAAGACCTACCCAAAATAAGACCTAGTGTGTTTTTGGGAGCCAAAAAAAATATAAGACAGTGTCTTATTTTTGGGGAAACACGGTAGTTGGCTTCTTCTTTCAATAAGTTCTTTATCTCCTTAAGTGCTGGCACTTATTTATTATTATTGTTCATATTTATATGCACTTAAGTTCCAGCTGCCTGCAATTATTGCAGGCTCGAATCCCACCAGGCCCAAGGTTGACTCAGCCTTCCATCCTCTCGGGTAGGTAAAGTGAGGACCCAAGATTGTTGGGGGCAATAAGCTGACTTTGTAAAAATGCCGCTTAGTAATAAGCAGGCAAATACAATGGAAGGAAGGCTATTGCTGAGCATTGGGTTGTATCCCAAAATTGTAAGTCAGCTCTGAGTCTTCAGAGAAGGGCTTACATATAAATGTAATTTTAAAACAAATGTCTCACTTAACAACAGAGATTTTTGGACTCAATTGTGATAATAACTCGAGGACTACTTATAAAGGAAGTAGCTCAACCCATCCTTCAGCTTCACACCCCATCCAAGACAACATTCCAAAGTTTGTTCAATTTATTATGCCCACTTTGTGAATAGATTATCTTGAATCAGTCCAAATCACATTTTAAAGCATCTGCTCCCAGTTCCACAAACTTTCCCCAGAGTCTGTTGATGATTGGAAGCATATACGTGGCAGCAGAGCTCGATATGAATTCTGAGTTAGAATGTTTGGGCAAGATTTTATCACTGCGGTACCGACCGCGTGATCTCTTCAGGGCTCCTTTTCTCAGCCAGTAACTGGACAAACCTTCAGCAAAATTTATTCCTTGGGTTTCTCCATTTTCATTATTCATTAGCACTCTAATGGATAAACTGCAAACATTTTACACCAACCTTGTGAGCTATACTTAATGCCTTATTTATAGCCATTCATAAGGGATGCTTTCTAAAATAGAATGGATCTGTTCTGGATTAAGTGGACATTTTTAAAAATCAATAAAACATGCCTTTGCTTCACTTTCTGTATCTTCGCTGTTCTCTTCCTTTCTTATATTTGATATTAAGATTTGGAGAAATGTTTTATCTGCCTACCGTTTTCCATGTGTTTGCCTTTCTGTCTAGTTTTCAGTCACTTTTTTTACATTTTACTTTTTAATTGCAAACAGCCAACAAGTATGCTAAGTATCTAAGGGGGGAAGGTATTAATTTTGGAATGAAAACAGTTCTCACAGTACTTGTTCAACCCAAATTATGTTTGAATTTCTACATCAAGGCTATGTTAAGCTTGTGGATACAGGCCATTCCCTAACGGATTGGATCAACTACAGCCTCCAGGAAGTGCCATGTGGCTGCTCCAAAGCTTTCCCAGGATTGTGCTACACACACTCACATGCACCATGGCTTGGTTTGGCATCAGTACAAATCTTGGCTCTGCAAATGCAACAGAGGAAAACCTCAGCACATTTTTACTTTTATAGAGAGATTCTTAGTGTACTTCCAAAATAATTTTCAAAATGTAGCTGAAATGATTTTGGGAGCCCTTATAGTATATGAACAAGATGTCCCTATTTGTCTTTATAAATACACTAGCTCGATACCCGTGCTTCGCTGCGAAACTATGTGGTTGGGCTTAGTTTTGGGGGAGGAAAATAAGGGGGAAAAATTGTGCCTCTGCCTACCAGCATCCATCGGTATTCATCTGCGTCCTGTCAATGTGTGAGAGAGTTGAGGGGTGTTTGGAAACTGAAACAGTACTTGCTGTGTGAGCAAGAAGGAGACAGCAAGGAGCCTGGGTGTGGCTTAGCTCAACTGTTCTGTACTAAAGCTGGTTGGTGCTGTGAAACTGAAACTGAAACTCCTCTGCTTGTGTTTTGCATTTGGAACAGATTTCTTTTCGGGGGGGAGGGGGAGCAGAACTCCTTAGCGTCAGAGCGTGTTAATAATAATATACGAAATACTAATGCTCTGATGGTCATTTTGAAAAATCCTTTCTTAATGAGCACCTAGAAGCCAAGAGGAACAAACATGCCAAATTTCAAGTTTGTAGACTTTATGGTTCTGGAGATTTTGTGATGATGCATGAGTGGTATTTCGCATATATATATATATATATATATATATATATATACAGTAGATTATTTCATTTGGTGGGTTTGCAGAGCTGGTCTAACAGTATGAAGCATCTTATACCTTGCTGCTGTATGAAGCTTCCAAATCATTGCTGTAATGTACCATACAAGTGTATTTGCATATCCAGTTTTAAAAGGAGAGCATATAAAAAACTTATCAAATTGGATTTTCTTAAGTACTACTGCAGGCCAGAGGGATTTAAAACCCTATGACATAGGTTATCCCTCTGGAAATGGATGAAAGGTCTTATAAAAGTCTGCCATGCAAGTTGACCAGCTAATACTAAAACTGCTCTTTGTAATCTAAAATACTCAGACACAAATAGCAATAGCATTTAGACTTATATACCACTTCATAGTGCTTTATAGCATTCTCTAAGCAGTTTACAGAGTCAGTATATTGTCCCCAACAATCTGGGTCTTCATTTTACTGACCTGAGAAGGACAGACGTCTGAGTCAACACTGAGCAGGTTAGGACTGAACTCCTGGCAGTGGGCAGAACTAGCCTACAATGCAGCATTCTAAGCACTGTGCCACCATGGCTTGTGTGCTGTCATCCTCTGCAGCACTTATTAGTAAACATATATTTCAAATACCTGGACTCCTTGCTGTAACAAGCTGAATATTCATTGGACTGTGTTGACCCACATATTTTATATTGGCATCACAAGTATATTTGGCAATATCTGATCCTTTCAAATCTTTACTGCTTGCAATGGACTTACCAAGAATCAAAGAGTTTAGAAATGGCTGAGGATTCCACTAAAGAGCTATTGCCTGAGAAAATAAGCTACATTAGTACTGGTCACAAAACTCACATAAGGGCCATATCGTGCTTGAAAAACAAATACCGAAGTCTTTTCTCTATCATCAGTACCATCAGTAACACATTTACCCAATTTGCTGGCTGGGAATTCTGGTAACTAGACTCCAAACATACCTAGAAGGCATCGGGTTAGAGTAAATTGCAATATCAAGATCATTCTGTATAGTGAACGGATCAGAGAAAAACTGCCATTTTGATTATTTGTGATCTACTTGCACAGCTGACAAAGACAAAAGCTATACATAAATGTATCTACCATTAATCAGTGTACAAAGTACCAGATGCTTTCTGAATATTTCTTACATGTATGATTGTCTCTTGTGCTAAGTTTCCAACACAGGTAATAAGTGATATGTCATCACATCTCTGAGAAAAGAAAATATACAGCCATTTCAAAACAGAAGTTAAATTGCAGTCACTATAAATAAAATCTATGACAAAGCGCCATCATTTCACAACAAAGATTTGTATTGTGTTCAGCCAGTTGGTTATTCAGTGCTAAACATTAGTCATGGGTGCAGTCATAATTGGAAAGACACTGCAACATCTTCAACACCTGGTAAGTTAAGAAATTGGTGGAAACTATATGGCTAAAGGTAGATCCGTATACCGTGTTTCCCGAAAATAAGACACTGTCTTATATTTTTTTGGCTCCCAAAACACACTAGGTCTTATTTTGGGTAGGTCTTATATATTTATGGTGCCAAATAGTGGGTGTGAGTGTGTAGGGGGTGTTTGCGGGTGCACGGTTGCTCCCTGAAAAGTCTTCCTGGAACTGGAGATTTACACTAGGTCTTATTTTGGGTAGGTCTTATATTAGGGCAGGTTTAGAAAATAGTGCTAGGTCTTACTTTCGGGGTAGGTCTTATTTTTGGGGAAACACGGTATATAAAAAGGAAGGACTTCTTTCATAAGTCTTATACTGATGTAATTAACCAGTTTCAATCTCTGTGAGCCAATTTACAATCGATTAGCTAAACTCACAACTAAAAGAATAGTCATCCTCTGCAGCACTTATTAGTGAACATATATTTCAAATTCTCATTTTTCATGCTGTCAAAAAATTTTTAAGCACACTTTGTATGTGAATCAGCCTTTGAAGACAAAATCAAAGAATTAATGTATCACAACTCACAAACACATCAAAATTAGTGTAGATATAAAATAAAAAATTTAAATTTATTTAATATCTAATATAGACTACAATTGCTACAAGGCTGTGGTGATAAAACAGAAAATTAGAGTTAGATTGCAAACACTGGTTCTTAAAGTCTTTATTACTATATTACACATTATGATAAAATGGAATTTTAGAGAGTAAGACAGAACTTATAGACAGAAAGTTGAAACAGAAGTAGATAATCTGGCTCCAGTGGAACTGAGAGAGAAGGATTTCATTTAAAAACCTAGAGTAATCCCAGAGGTTTCTGATGAAGCTATTAGAAAATGGGTTATTAAAGTCTTGGCAATTATTTGGATTTGGAAGAGGATGATACAGAAGCAGAAACTGTGAGAAACACCCCAAGGGAAGTTTGGTGTACTTTGTAAGAAATTAAAAAGCATTCAAATTTTGCAGCAGCATTTTAATACAAGATTGACTAGTGATAATACCGTGTTTCCCGAAAATAAGACCTACCCGAAAATAAGACCTACCCTGAAAATAAGACCTAGTGTGTTTTTGGGAGCCAAAAAAAATATAAGACAGTGTCTTATGTTAGGGGAAACACGGTATGTGATTTGTTAGTGGTTTTATACATGAATAAATGTACATTGTTCTACAGGAATATGGTAAGTGTTTTTTTTCATTAAAATATATATATATATATATTTGTTTTCGTATATATAAGACCTACCCCGAAAATAAGACCTAGTGTGTTTTTGGGAGCCAAAAAAAATATAAGACAGTGTCTTATGTTAGGGGAAACATGGTACATATATAACTATCCTTAAAAAGTCCTATCTATCAGAATTTTATGTAAGAGAAAAGAGGGTTTTTTTAAAAAAAATGAAATATTACAGCAGAATTGGACAAACAGGAAGGTGTGATTTTTTACTTTTAAACAGTAGGGGTTTTGACTGAATTCTGTCCAGAAGGTGAGATAATTTCTAGAAAAATTCAAAGAAAATTTACAGGAGATTCAAATGGAGGTATCAGATTCAAAAATGCAAGAGATGTAAATGGAAACTGAAAGAAATAATACTGAAATAGGTACTTTATGGATAATTTTTTCTAAACGTTTCACATGAATATTGATTACAGTTGCTTAACATTGAATATAAACAGAGCAAATGCTCCTCAAAAGAGGGTTAAAAATCATATGAAGAAATTAAAACAGGAGCTATCCTATTTTTGACTGTCAAACTCATTATCTATTGCAGGGCTCTGCTTATTTTCTACCATCAGTACCACCTTTATGTAATTTGCTGTTTGGGAATTCCGGTAGCTAGACTCCACACATACCTAGAAGGGATCAGGTTAGAGGAAAATGCATTATCAATATCATTCTGTACAGTGAACAAATTTTATTTTTATTTATTTATTTTTAATTACATTTATATGCCGCCCTTCTCCGAAGACTCAGGGCTGACACAATTCTGGGATACAACCCAGTGTGCTCAGCAATAGCCTTCATTCCATTGTATATGCCTGCTTATTACTAAGCGGCATTTTTACAAGGTCAGCTAATTGCCCCCAACAATCTTGGGTCCTCAATTTACCTACCCCGAGAGGATGGAAGGCTGAGTCAACCTTGAGCCTGGTGGGATTCGAGCCTACAATAATTGTAGGCAGCTGGATCTTAAGAGCAGGCATTTAACAGCCTGAGCTACCAAGGCTCTAAGAGTAAAACTGCCAATTTGATTAGTTGTTCCAAGAGACAGAAGCTCCCATAGCGAATGCCCACTTCCATATCTTCAGCAGGCATTTTCTAGTCAGACAGTTGGTAGCTTCACAAATATACAAGTCAAGCTTGACTTTATTTTCTTCTTTAGCTATAAACCATGTTGTTGTGCTGCTATCTGATATGTCATTTAATCCATGTGTCAGAATCATGAAAATAATTTTCTAAATCACACAGAACGTAACTAAGAGCAACTGAGATGATTAAAGGCCTGGAGACCAAAACGTATGAAGAACAATTGCAGGATTTGGGTTTGGTTAGTCTAGAGAAAATAAAGACTAGGGGAGACCTGATAGCAGCATTCCGGTACTTGAGGGGCTGCCACAAAGAAGAAGGGGTCAACTTATTTTTCAAAGAACACAGAAAGAAACAATGGATGGAAACCAATCAAGGAGAGAAACCTGGAATTAAGGAAAAACTTCTTAACAGTGAGGACAATGAACCAGTGAAATGGCTTCCCTTAGAAGTTGTGGGTGCTTCATCACGGGAATTTTTAAGAAGAGACTAGACAGTCATTTGTCTGAAATGGTATAGGATCTCCTGCTTGGACTAGAAAAGAGGTCCCCAACTGGTGGTCTGCTGACCACTGGTGGTCTGCGAGAAAACTTTGGTGGTCCGCGGCACACCTGTGTGGAGGTGCTGCTCTGGGATGACCAATGGGCCAGTCCTAGAGCTCTGGATTATGGGACCGGGCAGGCAGCTTGTGGTGGTGCTGGAAATCACCACCCTAGAGGGAGGAATGTGCAACTTGCAACTTTGCAGGAGGTGCTCAGTGCAAGGAGCAGTGCAGCCCTTTCTGGCCAGAACGAGGTAGTGGTGCTGTTGTGGCAAGGGGTGGTGGTGGTGGCAGGGCAGGCCGAAGCAACACGTTTTGGCAACCCGCAGATCTTTCTTCCCCCTGCTGTGGCTTCCTTTGGCTGAACCCACCACTGGCTGGCCCGGCCCCTCGCTCTCCCCTCCCACTCTCTCCTCGTCTGGCCTGAGAAGGGAGGTTCGCTCCATACTGCAGGGCAGGAGTGAGGCTTCATCTCTTGCTGGATCTTGCAGGCGTTTCTTCCGGCCTTTGTTGGTGCTGCGTGACTGGGAGACAGGCGACTTCCTCTCTGCCGCAAAAGAGAGAAATAGAGATGAGAGAGAGAGATAAGAGAGAAAGGAAGAGATAGAGAGAGAAGAGAGAAATAGAGGTGAGAGAGAGAGAGAGATGAGAGATACAGAGAAAGATGAGAGAGAGAAAGACAGAGATGAGAGAAAGATACAGAGAGATGTGAGAGAAAGAGATACTGAGAGGATGAGAGAGAGAACGAGAAATACAGAGAGAGGAGAGAGAGAGGAGAGAGGAGAGATTCTGGTGTTTTGTTTTATGTGGGAAATGGGTCCAAATGGCTTTCAGTGTTTAAGGTTGCAGAATCAGATGGCCACGCTAAGTGCCATCCCGTCATTGGGTGTCCAGGTGCTTCACTGAGTGGCGTGTTGGATTCATATTAGTGGTCCGGGGATTTAAAATTATGAATTTAGTGGTCCCTGAGGTCCGAAAAGTTGGGGACCCCTGGACTAGAAGACCTCCAAGGTACTTTCTGTTCTGTTCTGTTCTGTTCTGTTCTGTTCTGTTCTGTTCTGTTCTGTTCTACTCTACTCTACTCTACTCTACTCTACTCTACTCTATGTTGGGGACCCCTGGACTAGAAGACCTCCAAGGTACTTTGTTCTGTTCTGTTCTGTTCTGTTCTACTCTACTCTACTCTACTCTACTCTACTCTACTCTACTCTACGTTGGGGACCCCTGGACTAGAAGACCTCCAAGGTACTTTGTTCTGTTCTGTTCTGTTCTACTCTACTCTACTCTACTCTACTCTACTCTACTCTACTCTACTCCACTCCACTCCACTCCACTCTCCACTCCACTCCACTCAATTGCCATTTCCTAGTCCCATGGACTCTCATAGTATTTAAAACAACTTGTTAAGCATCATTTCTGGATCTTGATCATGCGGCTTTGTTCTCAGTTACTCATGACCTCATGACTCAATTATTGCAATGTGCTATTGCAATGTGCTATAGATGGGGCTGCCCTTGAAGAGCATTTGGAAGATTCAACTGCTGCAGCATGCAGCTATATGGGTAGTAAAAGTGTCAGATATTCAATACATATAATACCACTGCTTGGTTGACAGTGTGTTTCCAGGGGCAATTCAAGGTGGGGCCAGGTTCCCTTAAAGACCATTTTCTTCCAGTTGTTTCTACCCATTCAACACAGGCAGGCAGGTTGGGATTTGGGTTCCTTCAGCTGTCAGCTGGCAGGAGACATGCTTTCTCTTTCCTAACCCTGTCCTCTGTAATATTCCCCTTCAGATATCAGGATGACCCTGAAATTGTTGGCATTTCTCAGGGCTTTGAATCTTGGTTATGTGCCTGGGCATAGAGCTCCAACTGTGTTAAGAGCTCCATTTCCTGGCTGTGTTAAGATCCGTATTACCATTTTTACTTAGTGTTGTAAATATTTATTTTGTACTGTTTTGTTTTTATGGTTTAAAAAGAGTCACTTGTTGAGATGGGCAGCTATACAAATCAAATAAATCAATAAAATAAATAAACGTCTCTTCCCACCCACCTCTTGCCCCCATGTGAAGTTTTTATTTTAATATGCACTTCTGTTGTACTTGTCAAATAGCAAGGCATGAAATTTAGTCATAAGAGTTATTTTATAATGAATCAGTCCAGGGTTTTTCAAAATGTGTTCCATGGAACTCTAGGGTCTATGAGAAATATATTCAGTTCCACGAGAAACTAAGAATGAAAAAAAATATCTCTCCAACCCAGCCAGTTTTCTATCTCTAAAGCTTAATCCCTTGATCAGAGGTTCTGGAAAACATTTTGTTGTTATTTTTAACTTATAGATTCTATGGCCTGAAAAAGTTTGAAAGCCCCTGCTCTAATACATCTAACTCAGTATAGCATAATGTTATTTATTTGTTTGTTTATATCCTTTATTACTTTTACAAATAACTCAAGGTGGCAAACATATCCAAAATAATAACTATTGACAGCAATTGTCAACAGTTTCATCCATAAGCCTTTTGTGACCCATTTTCTCCATGACAATCTGTCCCTAACCTGACTTTCAGGTATTGCAGTGGTGTGGACCCAAAGTATCAGAACAGATTGTCAAGCACTATGTTTGTAAGCATATAGGAAAAATGCTACCATTTCCAGAAGTTAGTTTGAATTCATAAAGATCAGGTCATAGTAATCTTATTTTTTCACAGCAGACAAATAATCAGGTAACATTAAAAAAAATTGAGAAAATAAGCGACTATAACCATGATAGAAAACTATGGCATGGATGCGAGAGGTGGCATGCAGATCCCTCTCTGGGCTCGCAAACCGTCTCCCCAGCTCAACTCAGCTATGCTGTGCATGCGCGCATGCCTCCTATCAACCAGCTGGTCCTCAGGTCTCTGCAGCACATGCGGGAGGTGGGACGCATGTGGGGGAGGTGTGCATGCACGGGGATGTGCGCACATTGCATTTTAGGTTTGGTGCATGCACATACATGCGCATCCATGCATGTGTGCATGTGCTTTGGGTACTCGGTGCTGAAGAGGTTAGCCATCACTGGGCTATAATGTTTCTTGATATCAAGAAAGCATCTGTCAAAGGTTCAAGGTTTTGGTTTTAACATTCAAAGTCCTACATGGCATGGGTCCAGGATATTTACGAGAACGACTTCTCCCAGCCTCAAATACCAGCCGCCCGATGCGGTCGCTGGCGGGTCTCCTCGGGGTGCCCTCCGTGACTCAATGTCGTTTGGCGGGGGCCCGGGGGAGGGCCTATTCTGTGGCGGCCCCCACTCTATGGAATCTTCTTCGCTGGAGCTCGGCTGGCTCCCAATCTTTGCACCTTCCGCCACGAGCTAAAAACCTGGCTGTTTTTACAATCTGGGCAGTGTTGACCCTTGGGGTCGTTTACGTAATTTTGGGGTTTTAATAATAATCCTAATATTAATTCGGCTTTAATTTAATATATTTTTAAGTAACTTATTGTTGTATTCTATGTTAGTTGTGAGCAGCCCGAGTCCCTTGGGAGAGGGGCATATAAGTCGAATTAATAAATAAATAAATAAATAAATAAATAAATAAATAAATAAATAAATAAATAAATAAAGTTCCCAGTGCTAGCCTACTCAAAAAGTTGAATAAAGTGCAATCTGGTAGACTTGCAAACATGTTAGAACCTGCTTCGCAATGGTAGGATTATGTGAGAAAGATTAAGGCAAATGCAAATATGTATATAGCGCTCTTGCAGCTCAGAACAGAGTGAGTCTTTTAAATAGGTCAATGAATAATAATAACCCTGTAGATGCCAGACTACATGCAAGTGTTTCTGGGATGCCTTCCATGAGGCAATCTTCCTGCCATCCACCTGATTGCTTTGCTCAGAAATCACATCTTGCCCATTTGCCTTTTTGCCAGATAAAGGGAGAAACAGCAAGAGAATGCTTGCATGATTCATGATTTTAATATTTTGAGTGACTGCCAATTTATACAAATATTATGGACTCTTTCCCCCCCCCTCCCCAAATTCAACTGAGTAGATTCTAGAAGAAAAGGGATGAAGGGTAGTTGTTGTTTTTCTGAGTATCCTAAGTATCTACTTATGGATTGTCAAATACAAAAACATACACTTGAGAAATACAGAAATACATGTGCAGAAAATGGAGAGAAGCACATTTACATCATGTTTACATATAAAGCATCTCCATAGTTATGTGATTCACATTCAGATGCTTGACAACTGACTCATGTGTATGATAGTTGCAGTGTCATGGGATCACCTTTTGCAATCTTCTGACAAGCAAAGTCAACGGGGAAACCAGATTCATTTAAGAACCGTTGAAATAATTCTGAACCACCTTCTGTTTCCAAAGACTAACTGACCTACATTCAGCATTTCAGATCAGTTAAGATAACAGCATAATATATACACAACCTTGGAACATAGAGTTTATATATATATATTAAGTAATGATTCTTAAACTGTCTCTAAAATAAATACTGCGTACTCTATGCAGTTTTTAAAATTCTCTGTTGCATTTCCATACATATTTCTCTTTTAAGAACTAGAAATTTAAATACTGAAGAGAATAAGCAGAGGAAAGTACTGTTTTAAAGTATTTAAAATACTTACGTTTTAAAAGTATGTTAATAACATAATGAATATGTTCTATTCTACAAAAAAGAATGTGCATGCAGCATCATAGATCCAATCTAAGACTTTGACTATGGTAAGAAACTTAGACTTAAGGGAGCCTTAAATCTTGCCCTATCCATATTGCTAAGTTGCCCTAATGCAAATATAGGCTACCAACCACTTCTGCAAAACTGGACACTAAACACTGTCATTATTGCTTGTCCTCGGTCTCCTGTAAATATCCTTGTGCTTAATGTTGAGTTGAAAGTACTACAATACTTTACAGCAGGGGTCCCCAACCCCCAGGCCCCAGATCGGTATCAGTCCATGGCCTTTTAGGAAACCGTGCCACATAGTTGGAGGCGAGCAGTGAATAGAATAGAATAGAATAGAATAGAATAGAATAGAATAGAATAGAATAGAATACTTTATTGGCCAAGTATGATTGGACACACAAGGAATTTGTCTTGGTGTAAATACTCTCAGGATACATTTAAAAAAAGATACATTCGTTAAGAATCAAGAAACATAATGTACAACACTTAATGATAGTCATAGGGTACAATCAGCAATCAAATCATAATGAGCAAAACTGCGCATGCATGGGATGTGGATTGTGCGCTCCTCCCACTGGTCCGTGGAAAAATTGTTTTCCAGGAAACTGGTCCCTGGTGCCAAAAAGATTGGGAACCACTGCTTTACAACTTATGCCAGCATAAGCTTTGCTATCCAGTTACCCTATGCATTTTATTTTCTTTTAGACAAACTCTTCCATTTTGATTGGCTACACCCTCTCATATGGGTCATTACTTACCCCAGCCATGGGCAAACTACGGCCCGGGGGCCAGATCCGGCCCATTCGGCTGTTCTATCCGGCCCGAGGAGCCGAAAGAGTGGAGGGTTCTCTTGCTCTCCCAGAAGGCTACATGAAGTAATCTAACTTTGAATTTATATTAGTTCACACAAACACTCCATCCATGCTTTTGTTCCGGCCCTCCGGTCCAGTTTAAGAACCCATTGTGGCCCTCGAGTCAAAAAGTTTGCCCACCCCTGACTTACCCCCTCACCACTACTGAAAGACCACAAAAGCTGTAGCAGACATTACTGAGCCAAACATAGGATAATGCAAAAAAGGTATTTTGATGTTAAAACTTATTGTTGTGTCTGCGCATGCCCAAGATGGCGGTCCGCGCAGAGTAGACTCTTCGGGGGGATTGGAGAATATTCGGTGGTTACGGAGGGGAATTCCCGCCCCCCTTGCTGCTAGACCCCCCGGGTTCTTCTCCGGAGGGTCGGAAGCGTGAGCCGTTTCGGCTCGATTTAGCCGGCAGCGTGATACGGCCAGAGAGGTTTTTCTCTGGCAGCTTGGAGGCGACTGCGGGTGGCAGGGAGATGGTGGTGGCGTTGGATGCGGCGCAGACGATGTCAAGGCTGGCTGTTGTGGTGGCGGCTGGCCTCGGGAAGGGCGGCTGCAGTGCGAACAATCTGTGGGAGTCATGGGGATCTCTGAGTGGCTGGTCGACCTCCCGGATGGTCGTGGTGGCAGTTCTTTCTGGCGGCCTGGCCTGGGGGTAGGGTTCGAAGGCCTCAGTGGCCCCAGCGGCCTCGGCAGCTCCGGCGGGAGCCCGGATTGCATCAGTGGGGCTTGCGGCATCGTTGGGGTATTTCCCCCCCAGGATCATCTTCAAAGTCGCTGCCCCCCCCTCCTGAAGGTGAGAGCTTCGGAGATGAGAGCTTTGGAGGTGAGAGCTCTGGGGAAGAAGGGCTCCATGGAGATAGCTGCTATGTTGGTCATCAACTGGGATGAACAAGCTGGCGCTGGCCTAGCGGGGGGGGGGATGTTGGAATTTGCTGTGTCATCGGAGGAGTGACCCCCCCGTGGAAAGCTGGTGCTTTTTGGGACTGAGAGGTTCCAGGCGGAACTGGGGTCTTTTCCCTCTTCCCTTGCCCACAGCTCTGCCGAGGATCTGGCGGCGCGGCAGCAGGCTGCGTCGGATGCCCTCGACAGGGTTGTCCCCATGCGTCCCCTCACACGCCGTGGATCCCGGATGGCTCCTTGGTATACCGAGGAGCCGGAGATGAAGCGTCGTCGGAGGGTTTAGAGAGCAGGTGGAGGTCCACCCGCTCCCAATCCGATCGAGCCCAGCTAAGAGCCCATATTAGGACTTACCTGGTAGCCATGAGAGCGGCAAGAAGGTCTTATCTCTCCGCCCTCATAGCGTCCGCAGATAACCGCCCAGCCACCCTGTTTTGGGCTACCCGCTCTCTCCTGCGGGGAGGGTGGACCCATTCGGGAAGGGCTGAGGAGTTTGGTCAATATCTGTTGGATAAGATCGCCGGATTCGGAGCGGGTTGTCCTCTGATTTGCGGTGGTCTGAGGAACGGGATACAAGCAGTCCGGCCGGTGTGATCTGGGATGAGTTCGATCCTGTTTCCGAGGATGAAGTGGACAGGACTATGTGGCGGCTGAGTTCCACCACATGTTTGTTGGACCTGTGTCCCTCCTGGTTGGCTTATGCCGCCAGGGAGGCCACCTACAGTTGGCTCCGGGCAGTTGTCAATGCTTCGTTAAGAGAGGGTGTTTTTCCCTCCGCCTTGAAGGAGGCGGTGGTGAGACCCCTCCTGAAGAAGCCTGCCCTGGACCCGACCGTGTTAGATAACTTTCGTCCAGTCTCCAACCTTCTCTTTTTGGCAAAGGTTGTTGAGAGTGTGGTGGCTCAGCAGTTTCCACTTTTCCTGGATGAAGTGGACTACCTGGATCCGTATCAATCGGGCTTCCGACCCGGTTACAGCACAGAGCGGCATTGGTGCACTGTTGGATGATCTCTGGAGGGCTCGGGACAGGGGTTTTTCCTCTGTCCTGGTCCTATTAGACCTCTCAGTGGCTTTCGATACCATCAACCATGGTATCCTCGGGGGGTTGGGAGTGGGGGGCACTGTTCTTCAGTGGTTCACCTCCTACCTCTTGGGGCGGTCGCAATCGGTGTTGGCAGGGGGTGAGGCCCACCCGAGGGTGCTCTCTTGTGGAGTCCCTCAGGGTCCTCTCCCTCTTCTATTTAACATCTACATGAAGCCGCTGGGTGAGATCATCCGTGGTTTTGGGGTGAGATTCCATCAGTACGCAGATGACACCCAGCTGTACATCTCCACCCCAAACCAGATCGGTGATGCCCTCTCCTTGATGACCCGGTGTTTGGATGCGGTACGGATTTGGATGAGCGGGAACATTCTTCGACTCAACCCGGCCAAGACTGAGTGGCTGTGCATACCGGCATCTCGGCCCAGTCAGGAATATCCATCTTTGGCCATAGGGGAGAGGTGTTGCCCCTGTGGATAGGCGTGGAATCTGGGGGTCCTCCTGGATGTATGGCTCCAGTTGGAGGAGCAGGTGGGGGCCGTTGCCAGGGGGGCCTTTGCCCAGCTCCGCCTTGTTCATTAGCTTCGCCCATTTCTGGACCGAGATGCCCTGCGCACAGTCACTCACACCCTTGTTACCTCTAGACTCGACTACTGCAACGCTCTCTATTTAGGACTGCCCTTGCATACCATCCGGAGATTGCAACTGGTGCAAAATGCAGTGGCGTGGGTGGTGATGGGAGTTCCCCGATTCTCCCATGTTGCCCCCCTCCTGCACCGCCTGCATTGGTTGCCGGTTGCACTCCGGGTGAGATTCAAGGTTCTGGTTTTAACATACAAAGTCCTTCATGACATGGGTCCTCAATATTTAAGGGAGCGTCTTCTGCCGATATCGAGTGCCAGCCGCCCTGTGCGAGCACATAGGCAAGGACTCCTCGGGGTCCCGTCGGCAAGCCAATGTCGGCTGGCGGTCCCCCGGTGACGAGCCTATTCTGTCGCAGCCCCTGACCTCTGGAACCAACTGCCCCTGGGGCTCCGCCTGGCCCCTGACCTCCGCACCTTCCACCATGATTTGAAGACCTGGTTGTTCAACCAATCCGGGCTGTGACCCCTCCTTGGGGGTGGAATGGGTTTCTTAATTATTTTAACCACTGTAAATTTTAGTTTTTGTATTTTTGGGCTTGTGAAATTAGTCTAATCTCTTTTTAAGTATTTATTGTTGCTGTTTTTAGTTGTGCGCCGCCCCAAGTCTTCAGAGATGGGGCGGCATACAAGTCCAAAAAAATAAATAAATAAATAAAATATACAGTACAAGCTAAACAATACAATACATGCATATATAATATACATATACATATGATACATATATAATACATATACAATGCATTCATATATAATTTTGAATATATTATTTTAACTCTGTACACACATTATGTACACATACACACAATATGTGAACCCTTTTAAGGACTGCTCCTAGAAAGGAAATGGATTGGCCATTGAGAGGGCATAGCCAGAAGGCAATTGTTCCCTAAGGACTATGGTACTTGGCCAGAACAAACACTTGCAGGTTGCTACTGAAGCATCCCAATCTGAATAAAATTTCGGATTGGATGGCTCCCAGGATTGCAAAAGGTGTGATCTGTCCTAGATGGAACTGCTCTCCATTGAGGCATCAGGATGAAAGATGGGGTGTTTACTGAGTCTTACTGACAATAGAAATCCAAGTAGCCAAAGATTATCCTTGAGTGGTAAGATAGCTAATGCCATTTCCAGGCACACATATTTTAACATTTGTGCTGATTCTTTGGAAGCCACAATAATACAACGTACTGTATATGAAAACTGGTTCAAGACACATCCATAAAGATACAAAGATAGACACAAAAATAGTTGGGGTGCAGGGTTTATTGGGTTTTGTATTGGGATTTGATTTCTGTAAGCCATCTCGAGTCACCATGACTGAGTTGAATAGCCATATAAATGAATCTATAAATATATATAGTCATTTTTAAAGCAAATCTACTGAAATAATGAGATTAAAAAGTTACAATTTGCTTGTGTTTATTTTAATAGAGCCACAATGATCAAGTCCAGAGCCATTTAGCCTTGAATTTATTAATCATAGATCTGTGAATTTGTGTTAGTTGTTCCAGGGTATTTTGTTAAAAAAACAAGCATTTCTCTCTTTTTTCCCAAAGTAAATAACTAGATTAAATTCACCGGACAATGGGAAGCATCACCTAGCTATTGGTATTGCAGGAATGCACTGCAATCTATTTAAATTAATCAAACCACTGTAAGATCAGGCTATTTATAAAAATGTCCTTTTAAGAGGAGAAAGGATTTCTTCTGCCATCTTCAGTTGATACGAAAAAGGAAAAAGCATCTGCTAATTTCTGTTTTCCAATATCAGATAACTCACTGGATCAAAGATTCCGATCTCTGAAGTCCAATACTAAAATGTGCAGCTGTTGCAGCAACGAAAAATGTTTCATTATATTTATTGGTTTAGAATAAAGACAATTAAATAGATCAAGCAGAGTTTAGATATTTTTTTTAAAGATGCCCTTAGCACTGTCTTTTTCTAAGTGAGTTACTATATCCTAATTGGGTATTTACTTTTTTAGGAGAAAAGGATGGTTAAATCTTTAGTTAACTAAGATGTGTTGCCATCAGAAAATGTAAGCAATTCTGACATATAAGTTACAACATTTAGTTAAGAAGCATGTGCATTTTTCTCTGGCAAACCCTTCCTTCCTTTCCCCACTCATCTTAGCAACAGATATAGTGCAACCAATCAGCCATTGTTTCGTCACTGCCCCAGCATCACAGACTGAGGTTACTATAGTGCAATGACTGATAGTAACCGAGTAGGAGTGAGAGAGAGTTGCTTCATGCGGCACCTCAACTGCAATGCACCTGCCACACAAGAACAGGCTTTTCTTGAAATCTCTGACTAGAAGCAGCAAAACATATACAATAAATCCTATTTTTCACCACTGCATTTCAAAAGGCAGGTGGTGGAATCTTGCCAGGACAATACAAGATATACATTTGTTACATGAAGGTGTCAAAGTGGAATTTACAACACCTCTCACCTTTTTTTAAAAGGTGAAACAATGGCATATTTATACCACACTATTTCATTTGCCAAGTGGGTGTATTCTTCGGTAAAAAATATACTTCAATAGTGTTTAAATAGTGGTTTGCAGATTAAATATAAATACTTAACAAATGAATCTATTACTGGATCAAGTTTATCTTTAATTCTGATATTTGAAAAAACAATCTAAGATATATGCAGCTAATCAAAATACATTAATTTGCATAGCAAAGATAAATATATGAAAAAACAGCTGTCTTTCTTAATAACATGAGAAAGTTGAGAATGTTTCAGACATTTGCTACAAAATGGAAAAGCAAAACATTTCACAGCGTGCATGCAATTCACTAATGAATATACACAGAAAAAATGGGTTTATGCAAATAGCTTAAAAGCTTTATTTGCAATGGTTAGATATTGCATTTGCAGTATTTAGAAATTTATCTTTTGTTGTGGGCTGCATAGGAATTAGTCAATAGATACCAGTACCAGAAATGTTGTAAGAGTCCTTCACATATTTTAAGATGAATATTTAATAGCAAAATTATAACATGTGTACTAGCATGCAAGTCTCACAATGTTTAAAGGGAATTACTCCCAAGTGTTCATAAAATTGCAGCATAGCCCTTGGAAGCTAAATTATCAATTCTAAAAATGTAACAGATAAATAAGATAATAGCATGTATTTCTAGCAAGTACCAAATAGGTACATTTTTCAGAAATCCAGTGTTGATTTACAGTCAAAAATTGACAACCCCTATAACTATTTAATATTAAAATATTAAAATACTATTTCAATATTTTGCAACTTTATCTTGTTTTGACCAAGTGACAGGGTAGCAATGGATGAAATAAGCTAGGCTCAAATTTGCTCATCAATTTGCTGAATGTAGGTAACTCTATCCTCCCTAAAAAACAGAGGAGCTAAATGACTGCAGAATAGCAGTGTGAGATGAGAGCTCTATATATTTCCATTTTGTTTTGGTTTTAAGTTTTCTGATGATCTTCGAGTGCTCCTCTTTGGTATCTACAGCTTGCCTTTATTCAAAATACTCAAAATAGCTTCTTGTTATGGATATATATATATAATGTAGTGTATAATATAGGAAGCTAACTTTCCACAGGCATGGAATGAATATTATTAGCAATCCTATAATTAGTCTTAGGAATCTATATTCAGTACAGATAGTCCTCAATTTACAACAATTGAACCCAAAATTTCTGTTGTTAAGTGAAACATTTAAGTGAGTTTTGCTCTATTTTACAACTTTTCTTGCTACAATTGTTAAGTGAATCACTGCCGTTCTCAAGTTACTAACCCCATTGTTAAATGAACCTGGCTTCCCCATTGACTTTGCTTGTGAGAAGGTAGCAAAAGTTGATCACATCTCCTTGGGACAAAGCAATAGTCATCAATACGAATGCTTTGCCAAGAATCTAATTTTTGATCACATGATCACGGGGATGCTACAATCATCATAACTGTGAAAAATGATCATAAGTCGCATTTTTAGTGCCGTTGTAACTTTGAACAGTTGCTAAACAAACTGTTGCACGTTGAGGACTACCTATATAAATACAACCATGTTTGGCCAGTGAAAGCTAAGATGATCACCAGAACTCTTCAGGAAGCATAACTCTTTGCTGCAATTTAGTGGTCATCAGTATTTTTACAGATCAGCTCTGGTTCCTCTTGTATAAATAACATAATGAATATATGTGCACAGAAATTAAAGGGAAATTACACTTCTTGTTGAGTATGGGGAAATGGAAAACGGAATTCAAATTACGAGGAGAAACAAGCAAATCAATACAGTATACAATATCAGTTATTAAGCCCTCAATAATCTAAGACCTTTCATGGCCTGAGATTTAATTTCCTGAATATTGTGTATGGATGTTATTGTGCCATCTAATATATTGTCATATGGAAGGATTCATCTATTTCACAGTAAACAGCCAGAACCTGTTAAATGATCCTATTGGCTATAATCAAAACATCTGTTTGAAAACAGTAATCCTGAATAAAATAGCTGGTAAAAAAGATTCCCTCAAGTTTAATGCTTGGTGATTACCTTGGCACTTCCATGAGTTTTCTTAGTAATAGTGCAGAAGCAGATGGTTCTTGCTTTCTTCTGATCTGTTTTTTCAGTTGTCCATCATCCCATTTTTGATGGTCTCCCATTCAAGTACTAACCAAGTCTGACTTTTGGGTTTTTCAATCATAGCTACTTGCTGTAATATGTTGCAAAGGGGATTCCTTTAATCTATTTTATAACTAGAATGGAAGTGGACAAAACTGATTAACATTGTCTTCCTATAATCTGACTCTGCAAAGAAACTTGGAAGTAGGCTTTGAATCAAAGAATGAGGCTTCAGGAATTGGGAGTTGTGCTTTCCTTGCTGAATCCTTACTCCAGGCTTCCAAGGTAAGTGGATAGCCTGGAACCTGAGCTAGATTTGGCTCTCTATAAAGCCATTTCTCTGTTACAAGGACCATCAATAACATTCTCTCTCCTGAATAAGATGGAGGATTCATAAAATATAGCTTTCTCATAAAGTTTTTATATCCTACCAGCTTAACACTAACCATTTAGATCATAAATCATTCCTTGTTCACTCCTCACTCTGTGCAAAATAGACTTCATTCTTTAACATTTATTTATTTATTTATTTATTTATTTATTTATTTATTTATTCGACTTATATGCTGCCCCCTCTCCAAAAAGGGCTCGGGGCGGCTTACAACTAAAGTACAACAATAAATAAATTAATTAAAAGAATATTAAACAAGTTAAGCCGAATTAAAATTTAAAACCCCTAGTTAAAATAACACCAACCAGAGAGAATCAGCACAGCCCGGATTGTAAAAAGAGCCAGATCTTCAAATCATGGCAGAAGGTGGAAAGATCGGGGGCCAGCCGGAGCTCCAGCGGAAGAAGATTCCACAGAGTGGGAGCCGCCACAGAGTAGGCCCCCCCCGGGTCGTCGCCAAGTGACATTGTGTTGCAGACGGCACCCCGAGGAGACCCGCCTGTCGCCCTACAGGTGGTTAGTATTTGATGTTGGGAGGAGCCGTTCTCATAAATAACCTGGACCCATGCCATGCTGGACTTTGAATGTTAATACCAGAACCTTGAACCTGCTGAGTCTTTGAATTAATCAAGAATGGGGAGAAGGGGATAAGCATTTTAGTAGACTATGTGGAAAAAAATTAGAGAGAATTACCAATCATCAGAAACAAGCCATGCCAAAATTCTGTGCATCACTATGTTCTGAAAGTGTAAAACAAACAAGTGATATCATACAGCCAAGTCCAAAGACCCAGGTGAAAATCTAATTGCTTCATAATAAATATGGGACATTAGCCTCAAGAGCTTCATTTGTTTCCTCTAGAGTAATTATCTCAATAGATTTATTGACTAATGGAAATATTATGTGTGGCTTCTTTCCTGGCATCATAAAAATTAAAGCATAGTATATAACTTTAGCAGTCCAGAATTGTTCCTGCTAAACACTATAATTCTGTCAGCACATTCCATTCAATTTTAACAAATTACCATCAAGGTGCTGGTATTAACCTATAAAGCCCTGCATGGCTCGGGTCTGGGGTACTTGCAGGAGCGCCTCCTACCAACATCAAGGTCCGATCGCCTGGTACGCTCCCATAGGCGGGCCCTCCTGGGGGTGCTGTCAGCCAGACAATGTCAGTTGGCGGTCCCCCAGGGGAGGGCCTTCTCTGTGGGGGCACCCACCCTTTGGAATCAGCTACCTCTAGAGCTGCGTTTGGCCCCGGACGTGCGCTCCTTCCGTCGTGACCTCAAGACTTGGCTGTTTGTACAGGCTGGCCTGGACTGAGCAGGGTTGGGAATTTTAATTTAAGGGTATTTTATTGATTTTATAATTGGATTACAGAATTTGATACAGCTGTATTTATTGTTTATATATTTGTGTAAGCCGCCCCGAGTCCCCTTGGAGATGGGGCGGCATATAAATCCAATTAAATTAAATAAAAATAAATAAATAAAATAAATAAATAAGCTGATCAATGTCATTGGAGATTATCAGTATATAGATTTGAAATTGGGTACCAAATAGAAAGCACTGCCTTTCACTATCTGAAGTTGAAAAACAGTATGGATGTTATTTTTAGTAATTTTAGCAAAAAATTAGTAATAATCCAGATTCAGTGGGGTTCTGAATGAACAGATACTTTATCATGCCTGGGATGGGTATGTCTATGTATCCACCTGGCAGCTGGGAAACAAGGTAATCTATGTTCCTCACTGGAACTTTGAAATATGGTCCAGACCACTGCAAGCTGCCTGATACTCAGCAGATGAACAAAAGAATGGAGAAACAATTTTACCTTTCTACCCTTATCCTCACACAGTAGGCTTAAAGATGAGTTTATGCACATGTCCAATCACACTTCTTCTTCATCTTCTAACAGTTGAAGATAACAGTTCAGATGACTTGTTACCGGCTTCTTTTTCTAGAGAACTCAGAA
Source organism: Naja naja (assembly GCA_009733165.1). NCBI lineage: Eukaryota > Metazoa > Chordata > Lepidosauria > Squamata > Elapidae > Naja > Naja naja. The sequence goes on from CM019152.1 coordinate 4,778,033, forward strand.
ACTATCCAGAACTGGTATATAGGGAGAGCCCACTTCAGAGAATTCTCCCATCACCCTGTGTACCTCTATATTTCAAACATGAACAAGGTGCTCAACGGAACTAGCACTGAGATCTCTCAAGGACAATTTCAAAACTTTTGGATTCATCAGACACTTGAAGCTGATCATCTGAACTGGAGCCTCTTTTTCAATGAATAGATTTCTGAGGGGTGTTAAATCTTCTGGTTTCCAGTAAAAAGACAACAACACACTTTTCACAGACTTATAAAAACCAGCTATATTGGATAACGTGTACTCTTGACTAAAATCCCTGAATAAACATCCCAATGGTAATGCTACAATCAAATCTCAGGTATTTTGTTCAAAATTATTGTTCTGTTTTAAAAGGCATGTAAACATATTTCCTGTTTCCTGTTATTGTTATTTTCTTTCTTTCTTGGTTGCACTTTTAAATATCTGTTAAAATAGTAATCAAATTAAATTATTTTTTAAAATTGTCAAATCCTCCCATCTCAGATACAAAGTTCCCAAAATGAAACACCACCAAACTACTTTTTAAATTGCAACTTTGTTAATCAAAACTTTGAAAACCTGACACCAACTATTTATACAATATTAAAAATACCATATTAACAGAGCTGGAAGGGGCTTGGTAGGTTAACTACTCCAACAAGCCTGCCCAAGCCTGCACCATTTCTGACAGAAGGCAGGATTCAGTCTCTTCTCAAGGAGCATAGTTACAAGTAGTCAAAATTACTGATAAAGGAAACTATTTTTAGCTCAGGGTGGGAATGAAGGGTCCTTAGTATTTTCTAAGCTTTATTGTTTTCTTGCAGACATTTCATTACCCAAGCTAGATAACATCATCAGTGCTCTGCATCAGCACTGATGATGTTACCTAGCTTGGGTAATTAAACACCTACAAGAAAACAAGCAAGCTCAGAGAGGCTCAAGAACCTCTCAATGTCAAAATTAATCTTTTAAAAAAATTATATTAATGTTCCAAACTACATTAGGCTGATTTGCAGACTAAGATTAATAAGATTTTGTGGATAAGAGCAATCTATTATGCCACCTAAGAAGATGAGTATAACTGTGCAATAGAGGTTCTTAAAACATTTGACTTAATTTTTTTTTTCACTAAACTACAGAATCAACCACATAAAGAAATCAACACCACCACAGCAGTGCAAGACCTCAGTGTGAGAAACAGAGGCCCTATACCATTAAAGGCTTAATTTTAACCTCAAAACACCTAATAAACAGAATTCACACATTAGCCATTATGGTCTCCCAGCAAGCTATAGAACTTAGTTTAATTCATAAATTCGATACACTGTATTCACACCCATACTGAGCCAAATTATACTACAATATGCTCTGATGTACAAACCAGCAATTCACTGCTACTGTTTGGTATATTACCACAATGTAAATTACATACATATTCATGCTAGCTTACCCTTCTTGTTCCACCAGGGTCCTTCTGGTATAGCATAGGAGAGGTCTTTAAATTCAATGTTCACAGCTGGTCTTCGAGGAAGGTAGGAGAAATGATGGGCTTCAGTCAAAACATTGTCCATCTTCTTTAAATGGCCATTGAGCAAATGAACCTCTTGTGTGTCTGTACCACCAGAGACCACCTCATCTACTGAAACACATATGGACTTTTGCTCAGGCATAGTAGATGAAGAATTACTGGCATTCTAGAACACAAGAAGGGGAAAAAAATAAAACATAGCTTTCTTGGGTTGTCTTCCTTCCTTCCCTTTCCTCTCCATTGCAAATACAATTATTGTATATTTGTCTCAGAACGAGTCTTATAATACTGCAGAAAAAGAGTTAACTCAGTGATGTTCTGCTAACATTGTTATTTTACAAGAAAATATGGCTTTGGAAATAGGCAAATCAGTCAAAGTGTGGCCCATTTTCTCACTTCTCAATTTTAAATTTGTTCTTTGTGCATCATTCTTCTTTTTAGTAAAACTTACAAAAATTACTTTTGTGCTAGTTCTCTCTCCCCCATTTAAATAGCACTCTGCATCACCAAATATTGTTTCATAACTGCATTTTACTTTTTTTAAAATTTTATATATGCTTCTCCGAGACTCAGGGCGCTTACAATTTTGGGATGCAACCCAGTGTGCTCAGCAATAGCCTTCATTCCATTGTATATGCCTGCTTATTACTAAGCGGCATTTTTACAAGGTCAGCTTATTGCCCCCAACAATCTTGGGTCCTCAATTTACCTATCCTGGGAGGATGGAAGGCTGAGTCAACCTTGAGCCTGGTGGGATTCGAGCCTACAGCAGTTGTAGGCAGCTGGATCTTAAGTGCAGGCAATTAACAGCCTGAGCCACCAAGGCTCTTAATGTGTAAATTCAGGAATTCAGAAAACTATGTTATTTCATAGTAAAGCACAACAAATGTGGTTTTCATACTGAAAGGACTACTCCAACCCCAGTGTTCATTTCTGCCAATCTTAAATGCATTGCATTGGTTTCTTTGTCTGTAAATGGATGCTTACATGTTCCTTTTTCATAAAAAAACTTGAGATGTTCTTATCTTCCATTGGTATAAATAAACAAGAATCCAATACATTCATAATGCTTCAGGTTTTGTTTACCCCTCCTTTTTTGCCTCTGTCACGTCTACATAACATTCATACTTTATATTAACCACAGTTTAGTATGGTATTATATCAAAATTGTACACTAAATTAATTTTAACTCTAATGATCAGTTCGATAATCTACATTGGGGGCATGCTTCCATTAAACATAAGCTTCAACTGCACATTGTCTGACAGTCTGACCCAAATACCATAAGTAAAAGCTTCCCATTTTTCTTAGTGGCCATGCTAGAGAAGATGGTAACATGTGAAACAATGTTACTGTTTATTATAATACTATTATAATAAACAGTTATGCTACCTCATAACTGAATGAGCATCCACATGCACAGTGTAATCCAGGCAATAGCTAGTAACAGTGTCGTTACTATGGTCAATGTGGAAAGCTAACAATAAACATTTTATTGCTAAGGCTAGGCTAAATATCCAAGATAAATTTGAACAATGCAGTTAAAGGTTTAGAGAACCTTCCAGAGTCATCCAATTAGTGTTGTGCCAACATGAAAGTAATTGTTATTTAACTTATTGGTATATTCAGGAAATACAATGAAGATGTTATAAATTGATAATGTGTAAAACATCTACGACAAAATCAAATATAGAAATACTCAATAATATATGGAGCGGCCCTATATCAGGCCATTCTGGAGTCATCATATTTCAACAACATCATCAATGGAAGAGTCAAAGGTGGATTCCAGAAAGAAAGAACACAGCATAAATTCCTTGGCTGTTATCAGTGCCTTAGAGATAACAGAAAACCCTTTAAGCTAAATAGGATAACAGATTACTGCTATTTCCTCAGTCTATAAAATACATTCCTGTGCAATTCATATTCTTCCAAGCTTTCATGAGCAACTTTTCAGAAGGCATGTAGACTGTTAGGGCAAGAAAATTGGGGAAAAAAAACATGCACTTATATTATGTGCAGAATGACACTGAACTTGCTTCTTCACCTTTCAACCAGTTGGTAGAACAGTAGGAAATGTCTAAATAGCTATTAAATAAGTAACCTCTCCAGAAAACCAGGCAAACAGGTTGTTTATTGTTTCCCGTGTATATGACATTTTTTACAATGTAGTGAAGTAATTAAGTGAAGTAATTCAGGAGCCAGGGGAAATGTCTTGACATGTATTTGTGTGGGACCTTTAAAATGGGCCAGATCGGGAAACAGAACCCCTAGAAATGTATTTTCCTGAGATAGCTTATAAAAACAGAATTTTGCAAAACTGGTCGAGCTTTTCTTCCCCTCCCTCTTATATCCCATCAAATCACTGAGGAGTCAGCCTGAGCCTCTTCTTAAAACTATTCCTTTTCCCAGGACTGTCTTCTTTCTTTATATAACTGTTCCTGAATATTTGCCTCAAGGTTCTCTCCCGGTTCTCTACAATTTGGGATGGTAGAGCATGAGAGAGCTTATAAGTTGGACTCCAGGCATACACATTGCTGCCAGATACTAATGCAGGACAACAAAAGAAGACCCAGCCAAACAGCTGGGACTCAGCAGGCAGAGAATAGGTGGGAGTGGGGCCAGTCAGAGGCGGTATTTGCCGGTTCTCCAAACTACTCAAAATTTCCACTACCGGTTCTCCAGAACTGGTCAGAACCTGCTGAATACCCACCTCTGATATATATACTTTATGCCAATTTCAAATATGAGAACATCTGTATTTGTTTATGTGCATCAACTTGGTGTCAACTTTTAGTGAACACATAGTTTTTCTTGAGAACAATCTATCCCCCCAAGGAAGTCCTTTGGGTCTTCTAAAGGCATACCCATTGAGTGCCTCCATCTTGCTACTGGTCACCTTCTTCTCTTTCCTTCCACTTTCTCAGTATTGCAGACTTCTTAAGAGAGCTACGTCTTCACATAATGCGCCCAAAATATGACCCTGATCATTTGTGCCCTAAATGGTTGAATTGATTAGATTCATGATCCATTTGTTTTCTTGGTTATCCATAGTATTCTCAGGACTGTATCAGTATTAGCCCCAACTTAAAGTCATATTTAAGACCATAAACATAGATTTCACATAGCAGGAACTTCTTCAGACACACAATAATCCAATAACCTTCAAGTTATTGGATTGTTTAGACTACTTCCACTCTACCACAACTTCCACTCTCTAATTCCTCAAGCTTTGGTGGCTCAGGCTGTTAAATGCCTGCTCTTAAGATCCAGCTGCCTACAATTACTGTAGGCTCGAATCCCACCAGGCTCAAGGTTGACTCAGCCTTCCATCCTCTCGGGGTAGGTAAATTGAGGACCCAAGATTGTTGGGGGCAATTAGCTGACCTTGTAAAAATGCCGCTTAGTAATAAGCAGGCATATACAATGGAATGAAGGCTATTGCTGAGCGCATTGGGTTGTGCTCCAAAAATTGTAAGCCGCCCTGAGTCTTTGGAGAAGGGCGGCATATAAATGTAATTAAAAAAAAAAAAAGAAATGTGAAGATAAACTGTTACTTTCTCTTCTGCTAATCTTATAACATTGAGAACAAAGAAAAAAGAATTATCACCCTGTCTTCAGCTGCTACAGGTCTTGTGATACAAAAATTTTCTCACTGCACTTCAAAAAAAGGGAAAATATATATGTCATTGCTTGCATGCGCACACACCCTCTACTTCATGTTCTATGCCTTTGCCTGAAATAAAGTATTCTGATGGTATGAAACCACAAAATTGGAAAACTGTGTTGCAAACTGTGTGTAGAATTCTCTTACAGAAGCACCTCTGATTCCAAAAAGGTACTTGGGCTTAGCTCAAAGTACATCATTTTGATGTTTGTTTCTGTTGTCTTGTCTAGATAGTTCTTTTGCAGTGCAGAGGGAAAGAGAAACGTGCAATGTGGACAATCCGAAACTTAATTTAAAACGTCAGATGATACAAACGAGCATTTCAGAAATAATTAATTCTAGTTTGCTTCTGGCTGTGATTCAAGATGCTGATCGCCACATAAAGCCCTGCTTGACATATGGCCTAGTTATTTGAGGGACCACCTGTCTCCCATTGTATTTGATTGGCTGATTTAATCCTACAGAGTTGCCACGCTCCGGATTTTACTGATTAAACAATGCCATCTCTCTGGACCCCAGAAGCACACTTTCTCTATAGCAGCACCTGGTTTCTGAAATGAGGTTTGAATAGCTCCTACCCTACTGGTATTTCAAAGAGCCCTAAAGACATGGTTCTTCATCCAGGCCTTTGGTGAGGACAACCGATGCCCCTTTCTTCTTTTTTGTTTCCCATGATTGTTCTTCTGTCTTGTGCTGTTTTTGTGAGGTTTCTGTTTTGTTCCTAAATGTTTTTAACAATTGTAAGCCACTGGGAGTCAGGCAGCATACAAAATTAATAAATTATTTCCTTTTAAAATCTTCATCCCTAGCTACTATATGTAAGAGTTTTACTGAGTATGAGGCAGGGAATTTCTTTTAGTAATAAATTCAGAGATCATAACAATGTTAAGGTGCTTATTTTGGGAAATGAGAATTCACAGAAAAACCTAACACATTCTGGTAGGCAAGTTCACGGAGGATGGGCTCAGGCACGAATGGAAGGCTCACAAGACTAAGCCTCTGATTCCCCAGATGGACCCAGACTGGATCCTGCAAAAATCTAAGAGTTCAGTCTTGGATAATGCAGAAAGAGCCCATAATTTCAAACTGTAACGAAGAGACTTAATAGTATGCAAGTCTAACTTACCATTATATATGTCTAACTTCATGCATTACATGACATAATAGTTTTACATCTCAGTTTAGGTAAGCTATCTCTGCTTTAATGCTCATTCCACTTTCCTGTGGCTCTTTAAAAACAGATTTCATCATGGGGGGGGGATTTTAAATCCTGTTACACAACAGTAACTGTAAATCCTATCCTTGGCCAGCAGATGTATATATATTTTTTTTTACAAAGTTCCAACTAAGAACAATTTTAAGCAAATCGACTTTCTTGTTCCTTTTACATCAAATTCATTATATAAAGAGCTGGAAAGGTATTTGTGCTTACAGTATAGAAGTGTTTTCGGAGCACAGGATGCGGCCGTGAAAGTCTGAGCATGCTCAGAACACCTTCCTCTTTCCCTTCCCCCTTCGGTTTTTTTTTTTTTAACGAGCGCAACACCGAGGTAACTTTCGGTCAAAGCCGGCTATATGCAGCTGACTTCAAACACGGGATGATGTAAATGACGCCCTCCCCATAACCCGAAGCCGAGGAAAATAAAAACATATAAACCTTTCGATTTTAAGCAGTCTGTTTTTTGTCGCAACAAAAGGAGACCTGCAATAACTTGTAGGCGGCGTTCGGTTTGGGCACCTGCCGCCCAGCCAACGGGCAATACACACTCAGTTAAAGTTGTTTCGGGGGATTCGCATTGTGCAAATGACATCTATGCCTTTCCGCGCCTGACCATTTAAGCAGCTATTCCCGTGTCAAGGATACCGTCAGAGAGCAAACGAGCCACAGCCACACACACACACACACACAAAAACGGGGGGGGGAGACATATTCGCTTACCACAGCAATTTGCGCGCCGGGAAAAATAACGCCAGAAAACAAGGCGAAGGATGTTTTCTTTTGCCCCTTCCGATGAAGAACGAGGGCTGGCGAGGAGAGTCGGGTCCAGGAAGCCACCGCTCACCCACCTCCGAGCAGGCTCTCCCGGTCCCTTCTGGAGCGGCGTCCTTCTCCCCCCTCCGCCCGCCCTTCGGTCGACCCACGGATGAGCTCCGCGCTTCGAACCTCTCGGCCTCCTCTCTCGGGGGACTTCGAAGCGCTGGGCTTCAAAATAACAGCCCCGCTTCCCTTTCGGAAGTGAGGAACAAGCCCCCCTGGCTCTGACAAGCCAGAGAGGGGGCCAACCAAGGGGCAGGCGCGCGGGAAGGGAGGGCAGGGAGGCTGGGGTGGCAAAAGCAGCCGTTCTCCACGCCTTCAACCTGGAGCCACGCTTTGCGCCAAGGTCCCCCAATGGCACCTTTTGTTTTCCCCCCTTGCCTCAATTTCTCCCACGAGCTTCTTCGGGGGGGGGGGCAGAGAGGTATGCAAAATGCCTACGGCAAAGGTAGGCAAGGTGAGCAAGATCCTGCTCCGCTTAGCAGAGGTTATAGGGCGCCAGCTTGGACATACCCCGCGGTTTGCCAGGAAGGCAAAGAGAGAAAAACGAAACGCAAAAGCATCTACTTACCAGAACGTCGCCCAAGGAGAAAGCAGCCATCAGGCATGCCATGTGCCCGCCCCAGGCGGAGAGGCTGCAATCGCGGGAGGAGAAGAGGGGGAGGCCCGGGAAAGGAACCCGCAGCAGCGCCGGCAGCGGCTCGAGACTAATCGGCTGCTTGAAAGCTGGGCCGGCCGAGATGCCGAGCTGCACTATCTCAGCATCCTGCCGGCTCTTGCGCCCTATTGGCTGAGAAGCCGAAGGGGGCGGAGCGTCCTCTCTGAGGGGGTAAACGTGCTCTTGTTATTATGTTTTTCCCTTCAAAACTTCTCCAGGGCTGCGCTGCGGTTCGCGGCGGTTTAGATCCGTTGGGGAAGATTTCTGCCCCGCCCCTGCTTTGGATAGCTCCGGCCAAAAAGGAGACCGTGCAGGAAACCGATTGTTTCCCAACCCGAAAGGAAGAGACGCGGGGACAGGGTTTCCAAAATAAAAAGGGACGGAGGAGGGCGGCAGGTCAGAACTGATTTGACGCTCGTGTTTCTGCACCGTCCCGCAGCACAGCACTGAGGTTAAAATGTAGGTCGTGGTGCCGGCGATAGCCTTATCTACAGGTGAAAGTCGAAAAATTGGAATGTCGTGCAAAAGTTCATTTATTTCCGTAATGCAACTTAAAAGGTGAAGCTAATATATGAGATAGACTCACGACATGCAAAGCAAGATAGGTCAAGCCGGATTTGTCATAATTGGGATGATTACGGCTTACAGCTCATGAAAACCCCAAATCCACAATCTCAGAAAATTAGAATATGGTGAAAAGGTGCAATATTCTAGGCTACAAGTGTCCCACTCTAATCAGCTAATTTAGCCATAACACCTGCAAAGGGTTCCTGGCCTTGAAATGGTCTCTTCTTTCAGTAGGAAACCAATCAGGTAAAGACTGCTGACGACATTTGAGCCCATGATCCATAAGGAGGGCCTTGGTATGCAGAAGTCAGTTCCCTGCTGTATCAAAGCACTTTAGAAAGTTTGTGACAATGCACAAGCAGCAGGGATGACCTCAGCCTTTTTTCCACACTTTCATTCCAATAACTTTCTTTACATATGCTTTGATACAGCTTTAGGAACAGTGCATCAATTTCCCTCCTTATGGAGGGTGTCAATGATGGTTTTCTGCACAACTGTCAGGTCAGCAGTCTTTCCCATGATTGTGATTCCTACTGAACCAGACTGAGAGACCATTTCAAGGCTCAGGAACCCTTTGCAGGTGTTATGGCTTCATTAGCTGATTAGAGTGGGACACTTGGAGCCTAGAATATTGCACCTTTTCACCATATTCTAATTTTCTGAGATTGTGGATTTGGGGTTTTCATGAGCTGTATGCCATAATCATCACAATTATGACAAATCACAGCTTAAACTATCTTGCTTTGCATGTAATGAGTCTATCTCATCTATTAGTTTCACCTTTTAAGTTGCATTACTGAAATAAATGAACTTTTGCATGATATTCTAATTTTTCGAGTTTCACCTGTAGGTTACTGTAAGGCTACAGTAGCAGAATCTTGTAAGTCTGGAAGCACATACCTCCTCTGTTTCATTTACAAGCCAAGAAGCCTCTTCTGAGTTCTTGCTTCACCCACTAGCCAGCTGCAGGCTATGCCATCTCATTTCTGTCTATTGCTTAGAAAGCATCTCTTTGTCTCATCTTCCAAGATTTTCTCCTGTACCTTTACAATAGGGCACATGGTAACTGTCTGCAAACACCTGAAGAGCTGTCACACAGCAGAGGGATTGGGTTTTTTCTCCCTTGCTTCAGAGAGCAAGACTAAAACTAATGGGATGAAACTCCAAAGATGTAGATACAGATTCAGTATTTGGAAGAATTTGACAGTAAGAGCTGCCAAGCAGTAAAATATATTACTGCATGGAGTGGTGTCTTCCCCTTCATGGATGGTTGTCAAATAGAAATTAGACAATTATCAGGAATTATATACTGAATCCTGCAGTGTACCTGGGACTGATGATAACTTAGGTCCCAGTTCACAGTTGGTAAATGACTGTATCCAAATAGGGCTCAATAATGGTGCCCCTTCTGTTTGGAGGAAAGTAGAAGAATACCATTGGTCTATGTCCTCAGCTGTGTTGTTCAGCATATTTTATGAATGATTAGATGAAAGAGTTGAGACACTTGTAAAGTTTGCAGATTATACAAAACTGGGAGAAGTAACCAAATAAAATGAAAGAAAAAGATTCAAAAGAACTAATCAAGCATTGGCAGTGGGTAGAACCCACCAAGGAAAAACAAGTTCTGCATCTGGGTAGGAGAAATATGGCACAAGTATAGGACTGGGAAGACCTGTCTTGGCAGTAGTAGGTGTGAAAGCTATATGGGTATCCTTGCTGACAACAAATTAAACATGACACAACCGTGTAATGCAGTTGCTAAAAATTCAAATGCCAATTTAGGGTATAACAACAGACATATATAATCAAGATGATATGAAATATTTTGTTGCAGTCAGATCCCATTTAGATCATTTGAGTACCTGAAGGAAGTTCAGAAGAAGACTACAAGATGATGAAGTTTGAAGTACCTATCACATACATTAGTTTGGTGTAGTTAAGCCATCCAGCTAGTCCCACTTTAGGCATGAATCCAACTGGGTGACCTTGGGGCCAGTCATTCCCCCTCATCTTTAAGAAGCAGACATGGTAAATCATTCTGAAATCTTGCCAAGAAAACTGCAGAGACTTTGCATGGTGCCACCTGCAATCAAGTGTAACTAAAAGGCACGCACACAAAAATAAATAGTAGGATCAGATTAATGTTCAGAAAACATAATTTCCACTTTTTCCCAGAACGTTCTGAAATTCTTCCCTTTTTCTTTCTCCCATCCCTCTAGAAATCCTCAAAATGTATTCTATGTTTCAAAACTTTTTTTTTTAAAAAAAGGAGTTTGTGTTTCTCACAATATGATTTACTTATCCATAGAATCTCTGAAAAATCAATACATGATTCATCTTTATGTGGGCTACTGTGCAGGATAAAATATGTTCAATGCTACCAAAATGCACTTAGGGATATTGCAAAGCAATGAAATTACATCATGCACTATTATGTAAAAATAGCAAACACGTTTATATGTTCCAAATTTTTCATTACCTTTTCAAATAACTTCCATAGTACCATAGTAAAAATATTATATATTCTCTCTCTCTCTCTCTCTCTCACACACACACACACACACACACACACAACCACTACATGTTGCTTTGAAATTTGAGACTAACAGTGAATACACTGCAAGTTGGATCAATCCTGTGATGTCCTCTCAAAGTTGTACTGCTCAGTAAAGTAATTTCACTGGTGCTACAAGTACAATTTCAGCAGTGGTCTTGCATCCTCATGTACCTGCCTTAGATCTTTTGCAACGATCTAATTGCAAAGCAATTTAGCTTTGCAATTCTTGTTCATTGAGCAATGACCAGGTTTGCTAGGAAGATCTTGGATTTGGATCCTGTGACTGTGCTTAGAAGTATGTGGGAAGGGTTATTGTTCCACAAAACAACTCCGAAGGGATGCTTTGCTCAAAACATTGGAGCAAAGACTCATTGCAGCTTCCCAAGGCCATTAATCATGCATCTACACACATAATCCACCTTCCAGGATTATAGTAATCACACACTCACTGGTTTGTTTTGAGAATTTGCCCTTGCCTCTTTCCTAGGACTGATAGAGAGCGACTTTCTCAAGGTCATCCAGTAGGGTTTTTTTTTATCTAAGGTGGGACCAGAACTCTGTCTTCTGGTTTCTAATCTTAACCACTGTACCTACATTTTTTTCTATAAACATTCTAATGTTTTTACCCCTCTCAGTTGTTTCCAAACATTTAGTGGTCCAATTATGTAGTAATGAATCAAAAACCTTTTTATAATAAATCAAGACCATATGCAAAATTATTTATTTATTTATTGCAATTCTCTAAAACTATCAATCAAAAATTTATCTTTTGTATTTCTGCTTTTCCTTTGGTTTCTGTTTTACTAGAACGATGTTACATTGCTATTGTTACTATTTGTATATTTAGAAAGACTATTGATTTCTTCAGAGTTCTAAATGCTTTTACAATTAGCCTTTATAAATAATACTATAAAGAAAATTTAATATTTAGGAATTAATGTGCGCCATTGGACACTGTAAACAATAATTTAAAAACCACTGAAAGCAAGCTTTAGAATGTATTTTATATAGCCATGAGTTTAAAAGGGGCAATACTGGGGAAAACATACCAATAAATTGAATGTCATGGCAAGAAAATTGAAGAATGGGGGAGAAAATGTGGTTTTCTATTTTCTAATCTTTATTCAAAATAATTAATGATTTTATATCTTTTTAAATATAGGCATAGAGAGTCGGTTTGGTGTAGTGGTTAAGGCATTAGAAACTATGAGATCATGAATTCTAGTCCTGCGGTGGGCATGAAGGAAGCTGGATGATCATGGGACAGTCACTTTCTTTCAACTCTAGGAAAGAGGCAATGGCAAATCACTTCTGAAAATCCTTGCTGAGAAAACTGCAGGGACTTGTCAAATATCAGACAAAATTGAATGGAAGAAAAAAGAAAAGAAAAAAATAACACAATACAGGCAGCCCTTGACTTTTGACCACAATTGGTCATTGATCAAAGAGGTCAGCAAGTGAGATGTCGCATCTCGACCGGACCCTGGCATTCCCAGTTGTGATTGTTAATCGATCTCATGGGTTGTTAGGCAGATGGAGTCCCAGGTAGGGAATGTGGGGATGCCTCAGGGGAATGGGACATAGGCACAAGTTACGTGGCACACTGGAACTTAGAAATTTTCTGCAGCCTGGAAGGCCTTAGGTGGCTACAGAGCCCACTGTAGAGCCCATTTCTGAGATTCACAGAAATCTGTAATGGCTGGAAAACTCAGACATGCTTCCCACCCCATCATATCCAGGAGGCCTGGGCCTGCTTCTTACTTCATCAGGCTGAGGAGACCCACCCCATCAGGCCTAGAAGCCTCAGCTGATTATAGGGCTGATCAGAACATGCAAATTTTCCCACTTACATTTGCAGTTTTTTGAGCAGTTATTGATAGGCTTGGCCAGCCTGTTGTGAGATGCAGCCTTCCTATTGAGGCATTTGGAAGCCAGTGCCATTCTTGCGATTGTTAGAAAGGCTCCTTCTCCAAAATGCATCAGCCTCGGAAGACGGCTCCCAAAGCACCACAAGAGTGGGCATCATTCTTGTAATCATTATGAAGGCTAGAAAGAGCCTAAAAAGAGTGTTCTGAACAATCACAAGAATGCACTACCTGTAAAAGTGGTTTTAGTAGGAAGGCTTTGCCTTGCAATATGTTGGGCACACCTGTCAACAGTTGCAAAAAAAACCCCACAGAGGTAACAATTTGCACATGCTGGTGCATCCTATAATCAGCTGAGGCCACCTGGGCCTGGTGGGACAGGGAGCAGGCAAGCCTTCCAGGTGTGGTGTGGTGGGGAGTAAGCTGAGGCCTCTAGGACCATGGCAATTTTACATGTTTTGATGGGCCAGGTGGACAGCTGAGATGCAGATAGACATGTGAGAGAGTTGCAGTACACTTATAGTTGTAAATGTGGGTGAATGCCAAGTCCCCATATTTTCATCACATGATTGTAGGGGTGCTGTAATGGCCTTAACTTCAAGTGCTTGTCATAAGTCCCTTTGTTCAGCACATCACAATTTTAAATGGTTGCTGAATGAATAGTTCATTATAATAATATAATATATGTAAATATACATTATTATATATATTATACTATAATATATATAGATATAGTAGTTCATTATAATATTATATTATAATAATTATAATAATAGTTCATTATTCTGAATGAATAATCCCAATCCATTAACCAATCCATTATCCTCCACTTAGAGACAAACAACCTACTCTCTAATAAACAATTAGGTTTCAGAAAAAAACTATCCTGTAATCTGCAACTCTTACACTGCAAAAACATATGGTCTACACAACTCGATCAGGGCAAAACAATAGACGCAATCTACATAGACTTCTGTAAAGCCTTTGATTCAGTGGTACACGACAAACTACTATTAAAACTAAAATCTTATGGTATCTCTGGACAACTGCATAACTGGATAGAAGCATTCCTGTCAAACAGACAACAAATGGTCAAAATTGGAAACGTCCTATCAAATTCTGTACCTGTCAACAGTGGTGTCCCTCAAGGCAGTGTTCTAGGTCCAACTCTCTTCATACTCTACATAAATGACCTCTGTGATCATATTAAGAGCAATTGTGTTCTCTTCACTGATGATGTAAATCTATTCAACACCACAGATAATTCTGCTACCCTTCAAAAAGACCTTGACTATATATCAGAATGGTCAAACAAATGGCAACTTCAAATCTCAACAAATAAATACTCTGTCTTACATATTGGCAAAAAAAATCAGAAAATAAAATACAAGCTGAATAGTCAAGACCTTGTTGATGATCCAAACTCTGTCAAGGACCTTGGAGTACTCATCTCAAATGATCTAAGGGCTAGAGCCCACTGTAACTACGTAGCCAAAAAAGGCATTAAGGGTTGTTAACCTAATCCTATGTAGCTTTTTCTCTGGTAATATCACACTACTAGCTAGAGCATACAAAACATTTGCTAGACCAATACTTGAATACAGCTCATCAGTCTGGAACCCACATTACGTATCTGATATTAATACAGGAGGGAAAGTCCAGAAATATTTCACAAGAAGAGTTCTCCACTCCTCTACTCATTGCAGAATACCTTATGCCACCAGACTCGAAATTCTAGACCTAGAAAACCTAGAACTACGCCGTCTTCGGTCCGATCTAATATAGTATATAAAATCATACATTGCAATGTCCTACCTGTCAATGAATACTTCAGCTTCAACCATAACAATACAAGAGCACACAATAGATACAAACTCATGGTTAACCGCACCAAACTTGATTGCAGGAAATACGACTTCAGCAACAGAGTGGTCAATGTCTGGAATACTCTACCTGACTCTGTGGTTTCTTCCCCAAACCCCAAAAACTTTAACCTTAGACTGTCTACTATTGACCTCACCCCTTTCCTACGAGGTCTGTAGGGGGCATGCTTAAGCGCACCAAAGTGTCTACCGTCCCTGTCCTATTGTTTCTTTTATTTTCTTATATGTATCTATGTATTTATAATTATGTTTATACTTATACCTATTATCTTGTAAGCAATTGACTAATCAAATAAATAAAAATAAAATAAATAGTTTTAAGTCAAGGACTATCTGCAGAATCATGATGTACATCCCTAATTTTAATGAGAAAAAAATTAAATGCAATTAATTTATTGCCATCAAGGATGATCAACTCATGGCTCTCTATCACCTCCAACCCTCTGGAGATCTGACCAAGTCTGTGTCTTAGTCTTAGTGCTCATATTGGTGAGCAGCATAGGCTGGATTCCTGAATCCACTTATCTAAAAAAGAAACTCTGAATTCAGTGGGACTTTACAAATCAATCAATTTGCAACAGTTTATCTAGACCCTTAGGACTCAGACTGTGCTATTTATTCATGCTTGCTCAAAAGTATGTTGCAATATAGGTTGTTGCTAGTAAGTGCTTATTTTTAAGATTGTTTTAGGACTGGATACTCAGCAGGACGGGGAGAGTGTGAGAGGTTGCTGACTGCTCCTCCTCTCTCTTGCAGTTCTTTCATTTTTTTAAAGTTTAAAGTTTTAAAGTTTAAGTTCCATTTTTTAATTCCACAAGGAGTTCTGCCTTTTTAAATGCTTTTAAACAAGGAAGTGAAAAACCTGTTTTAACAAACCTGAATGGGAAAAGAAGGAAGAGACAGCACTCTGCATCGGAGAGTTTATCCAAGGCTTTGAAGCAGCAGAAAATGGAAGATTATATTGCAAACGGACAGTCTGTTCCAGTACATAACTCATTCACAGGCATTTTATCAGATAAATTTAATTTATGTGACTCATTGGAATGGGACTTACAAACCGAACTGGAAGGCAAACAGCGTGTAGAGCTATCCCCCTCCCATCCTGGCCCCTATCCTGCTCAGGAGGGAGATGTAACAAATTTAAAGGGGGAAAATGTGACAGACTTCCTCTCCAGGTAAAGCCCTAAGAGATGACCAACATAACTACAGTCTGCAAACCAACCAGGTTACTTTGCAAATTTATGACAAGAGAGTAAATAGAGGGCGTTGGAGTAATAGAAGATTGTTTTAACGGCATGTTTATATGCAAATTCACTGGCAGGTTATATATTTTCACAATCCCATTTTTCTCACCAGTGTTTGTTTAACTATCATGCATCACTCTCTTATGTTTTACTAAGATGGAATTGAGGATGAAATTGAGTCACACTGTAAAAAAAAAGGCCTACAAAAATCAGTGATGGTGATTTCTGTGTTTATTGCAAATTGCCAATATACTTATCAAATTCTTTTCATAGTGTTTTAAATTGTAATTCTTTTTATTGTAAGAGTTTGTAACAATAAAAATAATCTTTCTAAGCAACTAAAATGGGAACCTGTTATAACTGTTAGCTGAAGAACACAGTACTAAATAAAATGAAATTAATTTAAGAATCTAACCTAAAGTTTACCCCATCAAAAATAGCATTCCAATTAATGCAATAATTTAACTTACATCTGAAGAGCACATTTGGACCTTTTCACTTAGGGGTGTACTCACTTTTGCTGCCAGCAGTTCAGACACTGTTATACAAGCTGTATACTCACTACTTTACATTGTAGCCAAGTGTCATTTCTTCAATGTTGTCACATGAAAAGATATACTTAAATATTTACAAAATGTGAGGGGGTGTATTCACTTCTGTGATATACTGTATGCACAAGGATAAGGATGAGCTTTGGTGGCTCAGGCTGTTAAATGCCTGCTCTTAAGATCCAGCTGTCTACAATTACTGTAGGCTCGAATCCCACCAGGCTCAAGGTTGACTCAGCCTTCCATCCTCTCGGGGTAGGTAAATTGAGGACCCAAGATTGTTGGGAGCAATTAGCTGACCTTGTAAAAATGCTGCTTAGTAATAAGCAGGCATATACAATGGAATGAAGGCCAATGCTGAGCGCATTGGGTTGTATCCCAAAAATTGTAAGCCGCCCTGAGTCTTCGGAGAAGGGCGGCATATAAATGTAATCAAAAAAAAAAAAAGGAGAAAATAAGAGGAAAAAACAGAACTCGCAGGTTTACACACACACCGGTCATTCCCACCATAAATTTGAGTTAAATTAGGGGAGACACAAATGTTAACCAACATATCTCATTCTGCCTTTTTAGTATTTCCTAAAATATTTCATTTTTCTAGGAGAGGGGTGGGTTTTAACTTCCAACAAGATGAATGGACAGACTGTATACATAATGAAAAGAAGGCCACCAGCTTTCATAGCCTCACTTCTGACTGCCTGAAAGAAACTAAATGGAACATGGCTGGGCTATCAATCACAGTCAGATTTTAAGAGCTACATAAACGATTTTGCTTTCATTGCATAAGCTCTTCAGACATTTTCAAGCATTTCTCAGAATTAATAACCTTCCTGACATTATTAATATTTAAGCCACTTAGAATCTATATTAAGCATCACAATTCTTCTCTTAAAAATAATTGCAATTGAAGCTTAAACAATGAAAGGCAACTACATGTTTTTATACGACACTAAAGAATGGATCTAACTTTTCCATTCGTAGTGTTGCAGATAATTGAAGAGTCTGAGTCTCATTTACTTGCTTATATTTTAAATTATTTTACCATTATTGTACTTTTATTGTATTATTATATTCTATCTGGGATACAGTGGTTCAGTGGCTAAGATACTGAGCTTGTCCATCAGAAAGGTCGGCAGTTTGGTGGTTCGAATCCCTAGCACTGCATAACAGAATGAGCTCCTGTTACTTCTCCCAGCTTCTGCCAACCTAGCAGTTCGGAAGCATGTAAAAATGCAAGTAGAACAATAGGGACCACTTTGGTGGGAAGGTAACTTGTGTCATCATGGCAGCATCACGTGACGTATCATGACGTATCGGCAGTGTCACGTGATGTATCATTTTTTTCCCCTTCGCTAAACCAGACGTGCCCAGCGCATGACACATGTGGCCTGCAGGCCACAAGTTTGACAGCCCTGAACTAGAGTGTTGGCCAGTGGTGGGATTCAAATTTTTTTACTACCGGTTCTGTGGGCGTGGCTTGGGGGGGCGTGGCAGGGGAAGGATACTGTAAAATCTCCAGTCAGAGGTGGGATTTGCTGGTTCTCCAAACTACTCAAAATTTCCGCTACCGGTTCTCCAGAACTGGTCAGAACCTGCTGAATTATCAGCTCTGGTGTTGGCTATTCCTGCCAGCTTAGTATCATTTGCAAATTAGATAAGGGGTCCAGGAGAACCCCTAGCTAAGATTCTGCACAGTTTGGAGAACCCTCAAATCCCACTCCTGGCTGACTCCACCCACCCGATCCCTCCTAGGAGTCCCCATGCAGCCCATTTTGGATGCAGGTGAGTGCAGGGTATGTGTGGAGACTTGGGGAGGGCAAAAAATGGGTCTCCTGGAAGTTCAGGAAGGCCAGAAATGAGCCTGTTTTTGGTTTCCAGAGCGCCTCTGGAGCCCGGGGAGGCCATTTTCGCCCTCCTGGAGGCTCAGGAAAACCCCCTCGGAGCCTGGGGAGGGCAAAAACACCCCCCTGCCATGGTGCAGGAGGCTGACTAGGCCATGCCCACCATGGCCATGCCCACCCAGCAACCAGGCAGAGAACCCATTGCTAACATTTTTGAAGCCCACCCCTGGGTTGTGGTCTACTTTGTCGAATGCCTTGCTGAAGTCTAAGTATACTATGTCCATATATTTCCCTACATGTGCTGAATGAAACTAAAAATAAGGAATGCCTACTTCTCTTAGCCTCTCATCTTGCATGCTGATTCAGCCCTTCAAATCCCTAGGCTTGCTATTAGTTAACTAGAATATAGACATTGCCATTCTAGAACAAACACTATCTATCTATCTATCTATCTATCTATCTATCTATCTATCTAACGGGTGGGATTCTACCAGTTCGCACCTATTCTCTAGAACTGGTTGTTAACATTCTAAGCAGTTCAGAGAACCAGTTGTTAGAAGAAATTACTGGCCTAATCCTGTAAGGAAGGCAGGAAGGAAACATTCTGGTGTTGCTTACAGAAACTGCCTCTCCGTTAACCCTTATTACATTCTTGGCAGGACTAGACTTCCTGTCTCAGGAACATCTCTGGAGTTTTCTTTCCCTCCTTTGCTGGTACTTCGCTTGGGTGGAGTGACCATTCAAAGTTACAATGGCACTGAAAAAGTGACTTATGACCATTTTTCACACTTACAACTGTTGCAGCATCCCCACAGTCACGAAAGGCCAGGCGAGGAGATGCGTGCCTCGATGTGAGTGATATTGAGTTGGCCACGCCCAGCCAATAACATGACCACCAAGCCATGTCCACCCAGTCACATGACCACCAAGCCATGCCCACCATCTGAGCCACGCCCACAGAACCAGTTGTTAAAAATTTTGAATCCCACCCCTGCTATCTAACCACAAGGTTAGATAGCAAGGTTTTTTTCCTTCTATGTCTACATATTATGCTTAGCTATTCCAGTGTTAAAGTCATAGTGTCCACTTTAAGCAGGTAACAAGCATTTTGCTGTAGGTGAAAATTGATGTGTTTCAGCAAACATTTGCACTAAGGTGACCCATCTAGAAGGTGGAATCACCTGGCACCCATTAGCCACTTTAGGTTGTTATGGGAAGACCCCTTTTCATTAGATCCAGGGCACCATCCTTCATAGCTCTTTGGTTTGGGGAATAGAAGAGTCTAGTTCTTTCACACTTATCTTTTCCCCTGAATCCACCAGATCTTCAGTTCAGAGGCAAGAATCATCTGGAGCTACAGCTAATTAGAGTTGGTGGAAATGGCAGTAGCGGCAGGAAAGAGAGAGATACATTGTTCTGCTTATTATGCTCTGGATGGGTATAAAGCAGACAGAGCAACTCCACAAAGCATCTATACAAAGTCTTTTTATCGGTTCATCAGGCATCCTGTCAACTCACAGTTATGACGAGGTTCTTCTTAATGTCCAATCCTTTGCATTTCTGAATTGTGGTGTAGAAAGATATTAAACTCTCATCCCTATGATTATGATTGTGATGATGATTGTAGCGACTGCATGATATAAGATTCAGGCTAGAGTGAGGAAGCCTCCCCCAACCCAACAATCATCCTGTGCGTGCACACAGACGGGGACTCCTCGGGGTACCGTCGGCTAGACAATGTCGGCTAGCGGTGCCCCGGGGAAGGGCCTATTCTGTCACGGCCCCCGCCCTGTGGAACCAACTCCCTTTGGAGCTCCGGTTGGCTCCTGATCTTCGCTTCTTCCGCCACGATCTGAAGACCTGGCTGTTTCAACAGGCCGGGCTGGACTGACCTCCTGGGGTTTTTAAGTATTTTACTGGGTTCTTAGTGATTGGACTTGTTGATCTAATTCTGTTTTAAATATTTATTGGTTGAAGTACTGTGTTTTTTAATTGTGAGACGCCCCGAGTCCAATTATAAATAATAAATAAATAAACAAGGATTTATTTATTTATTTATTTATTTATTTATTTATTCGATTTATATGCCACCCTATCTCCTGAGGGACTCAGGGTGGCTTACAATTAAAATAGATTCAATACAATTAAACAAATGATTGACGAAGTCAAGGTCTCAATGCTGGTTAGGATAATTTGAAATATGTTCAAAACCCTCTCCCGTTCTCCCTCAGTCAGGGTAGGCTAGTTGGAATAGCCAGGTTTTTAACTCACGGCAGAAGGAGCGGAGGTCAGGGGCCGCCAGAGCCCCGGGGAAGTTGATTCCATAGGGTGGGTGCTCCCACTGAGAAGGCCCTACTCCTGGGGACGACCAGTCGACATTGTTGTGTCGATGGCACCTGGAGAAGGCCCTCTATGGGAGCGCACGGGATGTTGGGAGGTTGTTATTGGCAGTAGGGTCTCCCGCAAGTATCCTGGTCCAATGCCATAAAGGGTTTTATAGGTCAGTGCCAGCATCTTGAATCTCACTTGGAGGGCAACTGGTAACCAGTGCAGCTCGCGTAGGAAGGGTGTAATATGGGAGTATTGGGAGCCTCCCATCACATCCTGCACCACCGCATTCTGGACCAGTTGAAGCCTCTGAATGGTTCTCAAGGGCAACCCCATGTAAAGAGCATTGCAGTAGTCTAGACGGGAGATAACGAGTGCATGAGTGACTGTACGCAGGGCATCTCGGTCCAGGTAGGGGTGCAGCTGGTGCACCAGACGGATCTGGGCGAATGCCCCCCTGGTCACGGTCCCCACCTTTATTTATTTATTTAATTTAGTGACCAATCAGGATTACAGATGTGACCACATGACATGGACTACATTTCCCAGGATACCTTAACTACATTTACCATGATGCATTCCCTTAAGGGGACAGCTCTCTATTCCTAACTACCTATCCCAAATGCCATTAACTCTAAACTGGCTGGACAGCACATACATCATTTGCTGCTCAGAGTCACCTTGAGTGAGATTGGTGTCTGTCTATATAATTGGGAGAGGGGAGGGAGAGACAGAGAGAGAGAGAGAGAGAGAGAGAGAGAGAACTCCTGATTTTGCTACCCTTAAACACAACTCCCCCTACAGTAACAATATGGGCTGCTTTTGAACATGGCGGTGTACTCTTCTGGAATAGCACTAAACACATCTCTAAAAGATGTCCAATAATCAAATCTGATCTGGTCCAACTCTTTGTACATTTGTGTTCAAGAGGATATAAATAGGCTTAGCACTATTCCAGAGTAGCACAATTCTAGAATAGTATTAAACCCCTGTTCATATCAGCTGATATAAGATTATTATCCGCTTTCCTTTGAAAATACTTGCATATAACACTTGCTGCCAAATCAGAGTGATTTTTGACAGATAACTAAATTTACTGATCTAGCTTCTGTCAAAGCTCACTTTCTGCCTCTGCCCCAGGAAGAATATGCCTTTCTATTTGCTGACTAGTCTGAAACAAGAAAGAAAACTAATATCTGACTGTTAATACCCAAGCTAGTATCAGACTGGTGTTAATTTGCATTGTGGTCCGGCTGCCAAGCTTATGTGATCCCTGAGATAAATCTTAAACAGAAGGCAAAAGCCATAAATCATTCACAGCAGCATTCAGTAACAACTCTAAGTGTGATTCTCAGGGCTGATGTTCAAAGCTACGCAACCCAGCAGGCTACTAATTGACTAATCAGGGAACCACAAATGGCCACCATACACAGGCTAGCTTGGATTTCTAGCTGACATCAGTTCACTGGGATTGCATTGAAGTAATTTAGCTAACCAAAGTACCATTTTCTTCTTTTTTTAAAGAAAGAAAACACATTTATAGTCATTTTATTACTTTCTTCTAAAATACATTCTTGCTTTGTGCAACCAAATGAACCTTTTGTGATAGCAATTAATCTGCTCTTAATCCAATATAGCTTTAAATGTGAGGTAAGCTTTTTGTTAGCAGATGTGATTAATTTGCTGACACCAAAAGAGATTTTGATACACCTGTACTGAGATTTATGTTGTGAGTTTTCATTTCCAGGATCAAAGTTTCCTTGCTGTTAAACAGCTGACAGGCTTAGAGCATCTTTTATTTGAGGTACATGAACTGACTGCAGATAGCAACATCTAGTGGTAGATCTCCCAACATGACTACAGTACCTCCAAACTGTGTTGTAAGTAATTGCAGAACACTAAGTGTCTCTGGGAGCATTTTGTTTTGTTCCCAGATCACATGTGTCTCGTAGCAAAGGGACAGAGGGAAATTTTATTTGGGCTGCCTGCAGGATGTGATCACAAGTCAGGCTCTGTATGTGATGTGTATGTGTGTGCATCAGGGATGGTATTCAGCTGGTTCTGACCAGTCCTTGCGGATCGGCAGGGAAATCTTTGACTGGCCCCACCCACTCACCGGCCCCCCACCCTTTGGCCTCTGCCTCTCTGCAAATTGCCTCCTTCCGGCAAACAGCAGCCTGTTTCAGCTTCAGCTTCAGCACAGTCCGATTAGCACAAGCAGCTGGTTGTCTATTGAGAGCCTACTGCATGCACCCCATTTTTGGCCTCTGCGTACCCCATTTTTGGCCTGTTCCAATCCCCACCGCCTGAAAATGGGGCGCACGGTGGCTGAAAATGGGGCGTGGGGAGGCTGACAACGGGATGCGGAGGCTGAAAATGGGGCGCATGGAGGCAGCAATAGGCTATGGCAGTCCCTGCAGCTTGAAACAGCTGATTGTCAGGAGGCCGATGCAACCAACGATCAGCTACTTCTGCTAATCAAGCTGTGCTGAAACTGAAACTGAAGCAGGCTGTTTGCTGCAAGGAGTAAATTGCTGGGAGGCAGAGGCTGGGTTTTTTTTTTCTTGTTTGATTAGTGCACAGGAAGCAAGCTCCAAACTGGTAGGAAATTTTTTTGAAACACTACTGGTGTGTGTGTGTGTGTGTGTGTGTATGTAGATAGATATAGAGATACAGAGACATAGAGATATAGATATACTCAGTGGTGGGATTCAAATTTTTTTACCACTGGTTCTGTGGGTGTGGCTAGTTGGTGGGCATGGCTAGGTGGTCATGTGACTATGTGGGCATGGCCAGTTGGCCAGGTGACCGCGTGGGTGTGGCCAGGTGACTGGCAAACCAAATACAAGTGGTCTTCACTTAACGGCCAGTTACTTAGCAAGTGTTCTAATTTACGACTGGCCTCCCCGGAGCTACTTGACCTATTTTTGGAGTTTCGACAGCCATACACACAAACAAACACACACACACAGACACACACAGACACACATTTATGACCAGTTACAATATCCCACACAGTCAAGTGACTGACGTTTTCTATATTTTTTTGCCAGTTTCCAACAATTCCTTATGGTTTCTGGTTAAAAACGCCCATGGGGGAAAAAGGGCTTGTTTAATAACCACAGTGTTCACTTAATGACCACAAGGTTCACTTAACAACCATGGTGTTTGTTATGTTTGCATGAAGAGTCAGACGCGAAGAGCTTCAGTGAAGAGTTTATTAGTGACTACAGCTCATAACAGACCCGATTTGGCTGGGCTGCGGCTGCTACTTATAGCCAGCAGCCGCAGTTGCCAGCCAATCAGAGTGCAGGGTTTTCCCGCACTTTTCAAACCAATCATATCTGACATTTTACAAGAACAGTTCAAACTCAACCAATGACATTCAAACCTGCATACATAACAGTGTTTGCCTAACCCAGGGGTCTACAAGTAAACACTCAAAGAGCCATTTTTCTATTTTCTTTTAAACAGGTATCTATCTCCATCTTTGTCTCTCTCTTTCTCCCTCTCTCTTTCTCATCTCTCTCTCTCATCTTTTTCTTTCTCCCTCTTTTTCTTTCTCATCTCTCTTTTTTCTCCTTTTTTTCTTTCTCCCTTATCTCTCTCTGTGTGTCTTTCTCTTGTCTCTCTCTCTCTTTCCCTCCCTCCCTGTCTCTCTCTCTCTCTCTGTTTGTGGGTCTTGTCTCTCTTTCCCTCCCTCCCTCCCTCTGTCTGTGTGTCTCTTGTCGCTCTCTCTTTCTCTCCCTCACCCTCTGTGTGTGTGTGTGTGTGTTGTCTTGTCTCTCTCTTTCTTTCCCTCCCCCCTCTCTGTGTCTCTTGTCTCTCTCTCTCTCTCCCTCTTTCTCTGTCCCTCCCTGGTGTGGGGAAAGAACTTCTGAACTGGTGCTGGATGCACAGAGGCAGGAGGCAGCAGTCACGACACGGGTTTTGTTCGCTGCCTGCGAGCTCTGGACGGCGAGCAGCTAAGCGAGCAAGCCAGTGATCTGCCAGCTACCTGTAATGGCCTGCCTATGCCCAGCTCCTGCACCCTCGACCATGCTGCCCCCTCAACTTTTTCCCTGTCTCTCCCAGCCAATGGTGCTCACAAGTGAACTGCAGCTAGGAATCTCAAATACTGCCAAGAATTAATGTTTGTGTTGTAGCCACTGGCTGGAGCTACTAAACAGATGGCCAAACTAAGTGCCTGAAGGACCTCATCCCATCACTGGGAGTCCTGACAACTTGGCAATTGGTTGGGCTCCTCGAGAGATGAGGAGTCCGCAGGGGGCTGATCTACCACTGGCTACAATGTTCATTTCTCACCCGTATTTGAATTACATTTATATTTATTTATTTATTTATTTATTTATTTATTAATGGGACTGCTCTCCTGGGCTTCCCACAACAGCAGGAGGCATGGGCTGCCTTGGCACCACCAGCTTTGGGCTCTTAGCAGTCCATGGAGGACGTGCATGAACTGGCACCAAGACCAGGACCCCAGAAGCTGGGGTGGGATTCAAAATTTTAACAATTGGGCCTTGGTGGATCAGGCTGTAAAATGCCTGTATTTAAGTTCCAGCTGTCTACAATTACTGAGGCTCGAATCCCACCAGGCTCAAGGTTGACTCAGCCTTCCAACCTCTCGCGGTAGGTAAACTGAGGACCCAAGATTGTTGAGGGCAATAAGCTGACTTTGTAAAAAATGCAGTAATAAGCAGGCATATGCATGGAATGAAGGCTATTGCTGAGCACACTGGGTTGTATCCCACTGGTCTCTGGGTTCTGTGGGCATGGCTTAGGTGGTGGGTGTGACTTGGTGGTCATGTGACTGGGTGGACATGACTTGGTGGTCATGTTATTGGCTGGGTGTGGCCAACTCAATATCACTCACATCGAGGCATGCATCTCCTCGCCTGGCCTCTCATGACTGTGGGGATGCTGCAACAGTCGTAAGTGTGAAAAAGGTCATAAGTCACTTTTTCAGTGCCATTGTAACTTTGAATGGTCACTCCACACAAGCAAAGTACCAGCAAAGGAGGGGGAAAAAACTCCAGAGATGTTCCTGAGACAGGAAGTCTAGTCCTGCCAAGAATGTAATAAGGGTTAACGGAGAGGCAGTTTCTGTAAGCAACCCCAGAATGTTTCCTTCCTGCCTTCCTTACAGGATTAGGCCAGTAATTTCTTCTAACAACCAGTTCTCTGAACTGCTTAGAATGTTAACAACCGGTTCTAGAGAATAGGTGCGAACTGGTAGAATCCCACCCCTGCCCAGAAGGGCATGAGCTTTCTTTCTGCCTTGCTGAAGCAGAGGTGGGCGGGAGGCCCAAGAAAATCACAGCACCCCAGCACAGTGTTCTCCCGGGGCTGCTTGCCCACACCCCTCCACCTCACTAGTCTGGCCGGTGATCTCCCGTGTGCTTCCCTCGCAGGGCAGGCTGACTTGGGAAACACCCGGGAAGGCTCCGGTGATGTGATCTCCTCTGTGCTCCCCTCCCTCCCTACGCGCATCAGTCCACCCACCGCTATCACCCCTCTGCCAGCTCGCCCACCCCCACCCACCCACCCACTGGCCCATGCCCTTCGGCCTTACCTTTGCAAGTAGTGGTGAGCAGAAGTACACAGAAGTGTGGCTAGATTCTGCAAGTAATGGCACACAAAGAGAGATGCATGTAAACACACATGCTGAATGACTGTATAATATCAGGGATTTTTTTGTTTAGTAATAAATAAGAAAAGTAAACATCAAAGTAGGTGAGGCAGTGAATGTCCTTTCAGGGTGCATGGAGTCTGTGGGAGCCTGAACAACAGGTTCAAACAAATCCTGGTAAAATGGAGTGGCTTTGGATGAGGTTGTACTGCCCCAGATGGACCTGTTGGATGATTTGCCAATTAGCACGAGGATCTAAGAGTATGTGGGTTGGCTGGGGGCTTAAGGGTAATCCTGCTGCCTTGTTAACCTCTTAGCCTAGCAGTTTTAGCCTTGAACTTAGAATACATATTTATTTATTATTTATTTATTATTTGAACTTGTATGCCGCCCCATCTCCAAAGACTCAGGGCGGCTCACAACTAAAAAGTACAAAAACAATAAATACTTAAAAAGTGATTAAACTAAGTTACAAGCCCAAATACTAAGAAAATGTACAATAACAAACATTAAAATCCATCCCTCCTCCCAAGGAGGGGTCACAGCCCAGGGTGGTCAAATATCTAGGTCTTTAACTCACGGCAGAAGGTGCAGAGGTCAGGGGCCAGACGGAGCCCCAAGGGCAGTTGATATTGGGTAACCTCTCATAACTGAGATAGCTTTCTGTTGCTGTCCAATAGCTTTCTCCAGTCTGATGGCTTCTAAAGATGTTTTCAAGTTAACTCCCATTATCCTATTGACTGGAGTTGATGAAAATGGCAGTCTAATGAGTCACATGCTCAATATTGATGTCTTTTGTTATTAAGTTTTTTGGCTGTATACATCAAAGCAAAATGAAATCAGTCTAAAAGATGACATTTCACGTTAGGGTAAATCAGAATCAAGTACAATATTCCTTTCTTGAAAGAGACTAAAGCCTACTAGTAAAGAGTCATGTAGGATCTTTTAAAATCTTATGAGATGTTGACTTTTAAATAATGTTCCAAGAATCCTAGCCATATACAGCTCACCCATAACTTTCAAACCTTTTTTGTTCAGTTTGCTTTTTATACATACTGATTCAAAAAAGTTTGCACACTTGGGTATTAAATAATACCCAATATAATGTATGTCTATATATAAAACAGCTAAAAAGCTGTTTTATATATAGACATAGGAAGGCATTCAACATGTAGAATTAATAAGACATACATTCCTCAGTTGATGCTGAAGACTCCAGATAGAGATCATTATTCAGATAATTCCATAGAAAGGGGAATATGCATTTCTCTAGAAGTAATGGAGTTTGAATATGTATTTCTCTATAACAGGAGTGTCAAACTCAAGGCTTGGGGACTGGATCTGGCCCATGGGGCTGCCATGCAAAAGACCAGCCCATGGTGCCTCTGCCAGTGAAAATGGAGCTCACGAGGGCTGCAAATGGCCCCCTTGATCTCTGTGTTCGCTGACAGAGGGTTGCAGTAGGCTGGCGCAGGTGAAAATGGAGTTGGGGAGCTCATTTTCACTGGTAGTGATGTTGAGTTGGCTATGCTCACCCTGGCCACACACACACACACACCAAGGTCAAACACAACCCTGATGCGTCCCTCAATGAAATAGTGTTTGACATCCCTGCTCTAGAACAGCAGTCGTCAACTGGTGGGTCACAGCCCACTAGTGGGCTGCGAGAAAATTTTGGTGGGCTGCAGAGGGATCTCATCCCCAGAGCAACCCCCAAAGCAATTAATCCAGGCTGCACAGAAACACAAGGCTGCGTTGCCCACATGGCCCGCAGGAACCCTGCCCGCCCACTCACTCCTTACCCGGCAAACTTGCCTGCTAAATTGCTATTTTTCCTTTTCCCAACCATCAGCTGTTCTGCTGTGCCGGGAGATTTAGATTAGCTAGGAAGCAGGAAATGGTTGGATTTCTTGCTTTCTAGCTAGTCTTTAGATCTTCGGCTCTGCTTTTAAGCACAGCCGAACCTCCTTTAGGACTGAAGGTTCTATTATTCAGTGCAGACTCATGGCAAGCAAATTTGAGAGACTGAGCTAGCTGATGGCAGTTAGATAGATCACTGAATGATTCTGTGAGCAACTCAATCTGCCTGCCTGCTTTGCCTGATTTTGGGTAAAAGTTGCTCTTTTTTAAATAAAAAATTCAATATTTACATAGATGGTGTGTTGTGAGTTAATTTTGTGAGTTTACTTGCTAGCAAATTTTATGAGTTTGCTTGCAAGCAAATTTTATGTGACAGACTGAGCTAGCCAATGGCAGATATATAGATCTCTGAATGATTCTGTGAGAAACTCAATCTGCCTGTCTGCTTTGCCTGATTTTGGGTAAAAGTTGCTCTTTTTTAAATAAAAATTCAATATTTATATAAATATTTATAATATTTACATACAAGCCATGCCCAGCCAGTCACATGACCACCAAGCCACACCCACAAATTAGGCCATGCCCACAGAACCAGTTAGTGGTCCCTGGGATTTAAAATTATGAGTTTGGTGGTCCCTGAGGTCCAAAAGTTGGCCACCCCTGCTCTAGAAACATTCACAACACTTCACAGTTAATTGTTTGTCACACGGTGGCAGCGCAGGGTTGAACTTGGAAAAAGCAGCAGTTAAGATGACAGTGTCTTCTTTTCCAGGCAATGGCAAATATCCACTGGATTAATCATAGGCAAACACTTGAATGTGAGAAAAATAAACAGTCTGGAAACACGTGTTATTTTAACAATGAACCAAAATGCAGCAATGACTAAATCAGCAATGCAAATAATGGCCCTTAGGAAAAGATTCAAGTATTGCTAATAGTTATAAAATACCTTTTTACCGTCTCCTTCATTTTGGCAGACAACAGCATCCAAACTATGCTGCCAGATATTTTTATGTTTATTAATTATTAGATGGGGGCAAATTAATGAACATAGAATTATGGGTTGGGGTAAGGGAGGGGTTACCTAAAGCCCTTCCATATAAACTTTGGAATCTATGGAAATTAACTTCTTAATTGAAGAAGTACAAAAATAATCTAGAAGATAACTGTAAAAATCTCAGATATTCTCCCCATCCACCCACCCCCCCAAAAATGTGAATTAGCTTTCTGTAAAAACCACAGATGAGAATTTTTTTTCATTTAAAAAAATGAAAATCTAGGATGTCGCAGAGAAAGTTTTACTTCAATTTCAGTTACACTCGTTTTTTTATGTTTAGTTTTTTTTCTGCTTTAGTCCTGTCTTTCAGATTTAATTCTAGATTGTGACATTTAAAATAGGGGAGAGGGAATGATTCTCTGACAACCACATACTTCGTTTTAAGCTAGCCATATCTGATTTACAGTTCCTTATCTAAAACTGGTATATAACTCTGTTTTCAAGGCTTTATGATAAAATAAATCAGAGAAGTTCCAAGAATGCAGTATAAGTGCTATTGGAAGGAAGATAAGGTCTGTTGAAAGCTGTTGCTTGAAGAAGCAGAGATGTTGATTTCTGAGAGCATGATACCAGCATCATATAATTTAATTTATTAGACTTGTATGCCGCCCTCTCTCCCTAAGGACTCAGGGCGGCTCACAATATAAAATACAATACAATAATTTACTTAAAAATGATTAAACAATGCAAGCCCAATATTAAAACAATTAAAATTACTTTAAGAAGAAGACACCCCCACACACACCCTTGGTTCAGGCCAGGCCAGCCTGCTGAAATAACCAGGTTTTCAGGTCGCGGTGGAAGGAGAGGAGATCAGGGGCCAAACGAAGGTCCAAGGGGAGCTGATTCCACAGGGTGGGTGCTCCCACAGAGAAGGCCCTACCCCTGGGCACCGCCAGCCGACAATGTTTGGCCGACGGTATCCCAAGGAGGCCCTGCCTGTGGGAGCGTACAGGGCGATCGGAGTGTGATGCTGGCAGGAGACGTTCCCGCAAGTACCCCGGACCCAAGCCATGTAGGACTTTATATGTTGTCACTAATACTAATATCAGCTAATATCAGAGGTAGCCATTCTTAAATCTTTTCCAAGCTGTGTCTGTGTAGGAATTCCTTGCCTTGTTCCTCAAAAGTGAGCCCTCCAAGAGGCCCTGCGCACGATCACTCTTGCGCTCGTTACTCCCCGGCTGGACTACTGCAATGCTCTTTACATGGGGCTGCCCTTGAGGACCACCCGGAGGCTTCAACTTGCCCAGAATGCAGCGGCGCGGGTTGTGATGGGGGTGTCCCGATACTCCCATGTTACACCCCTCCTGCGCGAGCTGCACTGGTTACCGGTTGCCCCCCGGGTGAGATTCAAGGTGCTGGTGTTGACCTATAAAGCCCTTCATGGCTTAGAACCGGGGTACTTGCGGGAGACCCTGCTGCCAGTAATGGCTTCCCAACATCCCATGCGCTCTCACAGGCAGGGCCTTCTTGGGGTGCCGTCGGCCAGACAGTGTCAGCTGGTGACCCCTAGGGGTAGGGCCTTCTCTGTGGGAGCACCCACCCTATGAAATCAGCTGCCCCTGGAGCTTTGGGTGGCCCCTGACCTCCGGTCCTTCCGTCGGGGCCTGAAAACATGGTTGTTCCAACTCGCTGACCTGGACTGAGGGGGGGAAGATGGGAGTTTTAATGAATTGGTTTTAATGAATTGTTTATTGTTTTTAATTTGATGATTGGGTTTCATGTTTAATTCTCTTTTTAATTGTATAGTATTTGTATTGTTTTATGATTGTACGCTGCCCCAAGTCCTTAGGGAGATGGAAGGCATAGAAATCCAATAAATCTAATCTAATCTAACAAAATGCATGTACAGTAACCCTTTACAGCACATTTGCAATTCAGGTATCCTACTGAGGTGTCATTTGTTGATTGCCAACTGCATTTTTTCTGGGGCGGTTGGAGGGGACCTTTTCCTCTTCTGGATCAAAGAGATCTCAGATTAGGTCAGATTGATGTTGCATCCTACTACATCTTGTGTTTCCTGTTGCACTTTGAATTTTGCCTAGAGCAGGAGTGTCAAACTCATGTCATCACGGCGGTGTCACATGACATATCAGGACTTCCCCCTCTTTGCTAAACCATTTGTGGGTGTGGCCAGCGCATGACTCATGGGCCGGGAGTTTGACAGTCCTGGCCCAGAGCTTATTCTAATTTATTACTTGAGTTATAGAAGTAAGAATATGTGAAGGGAGGACTCAATTTCTTTCCCACACTACAGTTTATTTGAACCATAAGCTCTGTGATTATGGACATAATTCGTTCAAGCATATTTACTTATGCTTTAGAATCAGGTTGTACTAACCTGTGACTCACTAACTCACTGTTGGCCCTTCAGCTTCCTATAGTCGACATTGAGTCTTATGTGAGAAAGTTGTCTCACAAGGCTTGGAATCTCAACAGGTAATTGTAACCAATTTGCCATTGATTTTGTCTGATCATGCAGCCACATTTCTTCACGTTTTCTGCTGTTACACTTGTCTCAACCCCTTGTCCCTTATATGAGCTGTACAATTTCCAATCTACTGATGAAGAGTATTTATTTACAGAAAAGAGAAAGCTGAGGCTTCTGAAATATTCCTTATTTGCACAGTTTGCATTCAGTATCTGCTTTCTATCTCCTAAGCAAGGGAACCCACCAAACACATTGGTGAATTCTTTGATCAAAGTCACTTTCTGTTGACAGTAAGCAGCAGTGTGTGAACCCAGCTTGATCTCACTCCCCCAGTAGGGAAGTGACGGTAGGGAATTCACAGCTTTCTTTACATCTTATAAGAAATGATATGTACCAAACAGCTTCTGAGAGGGAATCAGCATGCCAGAGAGGGTTTCTATTATCAATGTCTTTTCTAAATTACAAGAAGATCTTGTAAGAGGTCTGTCAGGGGCGTGCATAAGCGCACAATCGTGCCTACCATCCCTGTCCTATTGTCCCAATTATTAGTTCCTATTTCATGTATTTAAACATATGTTTATTCTTATTTCTATTATATTGTAAGTGTTTGACAAAATAAATAAAAAAACAAAATAAATAAATAATAAGATGTATTTTAAAAGAAAGATTTTACTTCTCTGAGTACAAAAGGACCATATTTATGCATGAATGATGCACAATAATGAATAATAATTTGATTTGACAAGTTTGTAACTCCATCAACACCTGAAGCAGAATTGTTTTAGGAATTAGTCCTATAAGACAATAATGTGTTAGGACAATGCTCCAAAGTCCATTATCTAATGCAGTATCTAAAGAATCAGGATCACGCATTGTTCCAGTTAAGCTGATTTATTGCCCATGCCTATACATAAGGATCTTGTCAACTAATAGCACTAAACTGGCAGTAGATGAGGGTTAAGGGAATTCAAGGGGGGAAGGTTGGTTGTGTATTATTTATGGGACCATAATGCTGATTCCTCTCTTTTTTTTTTAATTTTATTTAATAATTACACACAACCAAGCAAAAATGTAAACACAACATAATCAGACACAAAACATACATTAAAATCGAACCAAGTACAGCTAGGCTCGTATCATTCATTGTCCATCATTTGTTAAATCATTTCTCTCTTACATTTATCACCTCTATATCAATATTCACTTATTTCTCTATATATTCATCTACTCAATTTTAACTTGTTTTATTTCCCAACCATTGGTAAAATGTATCCTATAGTTTATAGTATTCAATTTCTTCTTTTTCTTTAATTACAATGTTGATTTATTCATCTCTGCACATTCAAATTTTTCTCAAGTCATTTGTCACTCTGCTGGGATTTTATCGCTTTTCCAGTTCTGAGCAAATGCAATCCTAGCTGTTGTTAATATGTGGATAATCAAGTATGTTTTTTCTTTGCTGTAACAGTCATCCCTCATAAAAATATTTCTGGTTTCACATCTATGTGTTGCTTTATCATTTTTTCCAACCATGTGTGTATTTTTATCCAATATCTTTTAGCTTCTACGCATGTCCACCACATATGGTAATATGATCCGGGCGTCTGGTGGCATTTCCAGCATTTTGCTGATTTATCTTTAAACATCTTTGCCAGTTTTGCTGGTGCAAAGTGCCATCTATAAAACATCTTATATAGATTTTCTTTGTTTGCTGTTGATATTGTTAATTTATAATTTCTTTCCCATAGCTTCTGCCATTTATCTAATTCTATGGTATACCCAAAATTTTTCGCCCATGATGCCATGGTTTCCTTTACTTGCTCTTCTTCTAATTTAACACCTAGTAAGTAACAATGCAATTTTTTAATTAGCTTATCTTACGTCCCTGTTAATATTTTATGCAACTCTGTCAAGTATTTATGGCCTTTACAGTTCTTTACAGCAAGGGAAAGCTGAAGTAAGATTTTAAGGACAGTTATGATTTCACTTAGTGATAGCTTCATTTAGAAACCAGCTTGCTGATCTCAACTGCAGTCAGTAAACAAGGACTACCTGTATTTCATAGCACAATTCAAAAACTGATTTGTTGGATTAAATCTTCATGCTTCAAGGTTGACTCAGCCTTCCATCCTTCCAAAGTCGGTTTAAAAAGCAACCAGATTGTTGGGGGGAATATGCTGATCTGTAAATCACTTAGAGAGGGATGTAAAGCATTGTGAATGTAAGTCTAAGTGCAATTGCTATTTAATGTTGGATACAAAAGTGAGAAATCATACAAATGAATGTTTAGGGTCCAAAAAGATTAAAATATATACCTGGGGCAATTTATAAAAAGAGACATATTTAGGAAGCAAGAAAACTCCCCTTCACCCAAACCCCCCAAAAACCATTAAGTGAGGCAAAAAGAGCATTAATAGGGGATTTTTTTTTTAATTACATTTATATGCCGCCCTTCTCCGGAGACTCAGGGCGGCTTACAATTTTGGGGATACAACCCAGTGCGCTCAGCAATAGCCTTCCTTCCATTGTATATGCCTGCTTATTACTAAGCGGCATTTTTACAAGGTCAGCTAATTGCCCCCAACAATCTTGGGTCCTCACTTTACCTACCCCGAGAGGATGGAAGGCTGAGTCAACCTTGAGCCTGGTGGGATTCGAATTTGAGTGGTAGCACAAGAAAAATACATTTTTTAAAGAATAGAATAGAATTCTTTATTGGCCAAGTGTGATGGGACACACAAGGAATTAGATATCTCTTGGTTGCTAATTGTTTTGAGCATTTTTTTAAAATGGAAAGTTGAAAAAAGAATAATGATACTCTTTTCATCTTTACCTAACCTCCACTGGTAAAACATAAATGTAGATCAAATGTTTTTGACAGGGCTCGAGCACATAATATCAGATGTATCACAGTCTCTCAACCCAATCTACCACACAGGATTGTTGTTCTAATTAAAAATGGGAGAGATATATGCTGCCTCCTGTGCTTGTAAAAAAGGAAAGATATAAATCTGCTATACCTGCAAGCAAAGAAGAATTCAGAAAAAGGTCTTACTCTTCACTTTTAATGTGATGCAAGCTTGTGTAGGTCTACTTGCTAAAAGTTACAAATGGAGGGCTGTTGGAAGCGACAAATCAAATTTTATTTGACAAGTCAAATAAAAATAAACGGGAACTTCTGTTTTTTTCTTAGGGAGTCCTGTTTGCTCTTGAATAATGGACTAAGCACAGCCTAATTCAGATATTCTCATCAGCTGTTGTCACATGAGTTTTACCTTCAGAATTATTCCTCTAGGATTCCATAGGGCATATTCATTTCAGGTGTCCATCTACAAGAGTGCCTCTGGGTGGTGTGCAGAGATTAAAATAACACGTACAAGCTTTCATAGAGGGGAGTATAACCTTAAGGTTTAAATTCTGAATGAGAAGATTCTAAAATCCCATTTGGTATAAAAGAATCTCTCAGGTTTGAATAACTAAGTAACATTTAAAATAAAAGACTGCAAATAAATATACAAAACGTATTTATTAAAGCCGCAGACATAAAGGTAAATGTATAGGCTTTGACCTAATTGAAGACTGAGGTTTTATTTGGCATGTATCGAAAGCAAATTGTTCAGTTTCTCTTTCAGCTCTTCTAATAACCCACTTCACAAATCACCTACGACAGCAGTAACATCCACTTAATTTTAGTGTGAAATAGAAAGTCAAAAACAATAGCTATAAAAATAGTTCCTCTTTCCTATATGTTTACAAGAC
The DNA here is from genome assembly GCA_009733165.1 of Naja naja. Lineage (NCBI taxonomy): Eukaryota > Metazoa > Chordata > Lepidosauria > Squamata > Elapidae > Naja > Naja naja. The sequence continues at coordinate 4,813,505 of CM019152.1, forward strand.
AAATAGTGTTCTTGGGGTGAAGATTTATGATAAATATGCCCAAAATTCAGTAGTTTCTAAAAGCACATCAGCAAAGTTTCTGTGTTTACTTTTAGCTCTTAGTCTGCCCAAATCAATCTATTTTGCAGCAGCAATTTTACTTGCTACAATTACTGCAGTATTAAGCAGTGTAAAATTTTGAAAAGGGCTGTTCCTTTAGCAAAATTCTAGTAAATTTTGTAGACCCAGAGAACATCCAAACTAATTGAAGATCCAAGTATTATATTACAGTAGACTTATACCAGTGTTTTCTGGTTTGTTTGTTTCTCTCCTTTCCTTCCTTTGTCTCTCCCTGTTTTTTTGTTTCTCTCCTTCATTTCAAAGTCCATCTTCAGGGCTTCCATGCTAACTATCCAAACAGAAACTGAATGAATAAGGTTTTCTGCCAAGTAGACGTGTGAAGTTGAATGTTGAAATGAAAGCTGTTGTAAGAACGAGAGATCTTTAGAAGCAACTTCATGGAGATTTGAGTTTTAAGATAAGGATACTTTGCACTGTATGATCCATTCAGTGTTTAAAATTACACTAAATATAAGGAAGATTCTTATCAAAGAACATGTTCGATTTTTCTCCTGAAATGGCAAAAAAAGCAGAATCTCTTTGTTACTTTTAATCCCGTGTTAAAGCCAGTTTTTCAGATCTTATTTGAGAACATATGATCAGTTTCAGAATCCTACTTTTCACAAACTTCCAGTACATTTCATAGATAGATAGATAGATAGATAGATAGATAGATAGATAGATAATAGATAGATAGATAGATAGATAGATAGATAGATAGATAGATGATAGATAGATAGATAGATAGATAGATAGATAGATAGATGATAGATAGATAGATAGATAGATAGATGATAGATATAGATAGATAGATAGATAGATAGATAGATAGATAGATAGATAGAGGCAGGCAGGCAGGCAGGCAGGCAGGCAGACACAGACACACACACACACACACACACACACAGAATTTATGCAATTGCTTGGGTTACTTTCTTACATGGCTAGAAGTGGTCTACATTTTTAAAAGCAAGTGATATTAACTGTGGAACTGCGAGGCAGAGCAAAAATAAACCCAACTACAAAATCACTGGGGAATGTTCTTCCCTTTTGAAATGGTACAAATGGTTTGCAATAGCAACAAAATCTGAAAAGAAGTTCTCAGAGGCCCAATAATCTGAGTATCAGCTGCTTTGGTTATGTCTTTCACCTCCAGCATTTCATGGACCAGTATATTTATAGAAAGATTCCAGCTAGAATGCCACAAGAAAATAAGGAGTGCATTTGATGAGTGGCTGGACATCACATTTGCAGCCCACTTATCATCGTTCAATCTAGTTGTGGTATCACTATTAGGTTAATGTAGGAGATAACCAAGCTGAGCTTGAGGGAGGGGTCAAATATGTCACTAGTCATAAGTCCCTTCGTGCCCACAAGAGATCTAAGTCCAGCCCACCTTGAATTCTGTGGACTTTTATCTACCGCCAATTTGCCTTGACTGTTACTAGCTCAGATCCATGTAGAGAACATTAGCGTACAATAAACATATATTCATTTGAACTACCTGGACTCCTGGTTTCCTGCACTTGTCATTTACGCTGAGAATAAAGCCAGGACCATGAGCTCCAGTCAATTGCAAAGACTCCTTGTTTTCCCACAGCCATTTAATAGTAGCTATAAGCCTCTAAATATTCATTTTTTTGTGGATTGGGGGGGGGCTAGGAAGCTAGCTCTTGAGAAAAATAATGCTCTAATCAGCAAAACTTACATGTTTTTCAATCATGGAAGGCTTGGTAGTTAAAAAACTCAATCCTCCTTTTGATGTTATAGCTCCCAGCCTTGCGTTTGTGTCGGCAGACCAAAAGTCCTGCTATTCCCAGTGCAAGAGCTAGTACGGCAATAACAGTGAGGGTGATATAGCCTACGCCCATACCAGTTTTTTTCTCTTCCTTTAATCCATCTGAAGCAAAAGAAATTGAGAAAATTACCAGTGCTATAAATTGAATGCTATCGTCTAAAATTTGATCAGATCATTATAATACTGTCTCACAGCATGAGTGCAACCATATGCATGGAAATAAAGTCATTACAAAGGATTTACTGTGGTCTGTGCAGTTTAGATAACTGTAGTTTATTTGTAATTTAGAATAAGTGACACAGGGAAAATTGCCGTCTTAATCAATCTCATTTTGTAGAAATAATCTATTTTCTTCTTGTTTATGATCAATGAAGCTGTATTTGACAAGCTGTAAAAAAACCCCAAACAATTACAAGTGTACATTATGAGCTGTTTTATGTCAAGTGAGACTATCTTTGAGGGCCAGTTTGATGTAGTAGTTAGGGCATCAGGTAGAAAGCAGGAGACCATGAATTCTAGTCCTGCTTAGGCATAAAGCCATCTGACCTTGGACTAGTTATTTTTGCTCAGCCCTAGGAAAAAGGAAATGAAAAACTACACTGAAAATCTTGCCCAAAAAAACTGCAGGGACTTGTCCAGGCAGTTTCTGAGTATCAGACATAATGGAATGGAATGGAATGGAATGGAATGGAATGGAATGGAGTGCAGTGCAGTGCAGTGGAAGGGAA